>CAAKHG010022809.1:0-11844 GCA_901007715.1 Dactylopterus volitans
GCATTAGTGAAACTGCAGTCCGAATAACAATCCCAGCACATTCTCAACACCTACTCGACCAATCAGATCGTTTGACGGGAACGACTCGCTGTACAAACTGGGACTCGATGAGGCCGCAAGCATTTTGAGCATTTAAACCTTGAGAACTAAAATCAAGCAGGTTCCAAATCTCATCTCTCAAAGTTATTTTCACACGAATAATAATTTCGGAGGGAGGATCACTTGCAATAACCGCACGTTCAGCGGCGGTGGCGGCGGCGGCGGCGCAGCAGCAGCGGCTTCAATTATCGACTATAATTATGAATAAAAAGTCTCATAATTGCGCAGAATACCACACGAACAGAGCTAAACTGGCAGGACTGACTTGCGCTGAACCTTGCGTCGCTTTTCTTTTGTCATCCTCAAATACGCTGATTTGCCCCTGACAACGTTTGCTGCACTTGTCCAAACAGCTCAGACTCAATCGCCGCCGCATAATGAATATATTTAATTAGCGGCTGAATGGCGCCGCGCTGCCTCCCCATCCAGACGCCGCCCCATTAGCATAACCTGTTGGCGGCGGCTCCAGACGGCTGCTGCCATTATGCTAATTAGCCGGTACAGGAGGATTTCTCGATGGCGACAGCAATTTTGACGCAAATTTGCATCATCTAAACCCACGTACGCGTTTTCATGTTGGACGGCTCATTGTTCCACGGCGGCGCCGGATGAATTAAGCATGAGCGCGCCGCGGCGAGCGCCGTCGGCTGTGCCGCGTGACTTATAATCAAAATCAAAGTTGCAGGCGTTGGGCCGGTCGCCTCAGTGGGCGGAGCGATTGCCTCGCGCTACTCGGCGGAGGCAGACGGCGTCGACTTAAAAGGGGCAGTTCACGCATAAATAAAAATTCACTCATTAACCTCTCGCCACGGTGCTGCTTGGACGGGCTGGTACCATAACGGTGCTCAAAACATGGCGCATGAGTTTGAATGCGGCAGCTTGAGGCCTTTTTTTAATATTACATCTGTTGGTTTTTTTTCTATGTTTGAAGAAGTGGTCCCCATGTACTGATAAAGATTCCTTTTTTTGGGTGAACTATCCCTTTAAGTGGTTGAAAAAAGTTTCAAGATGTCAGTTAACAAGCATGTTCAGGTCCTCTTGCAAATTTATGCTCTCTGATTATGACAAAAGTATTATGACTGATAAAATGCTGAACATAACAGAAGTCAATCAAAAAATATGCCTTGATGGTAGAATATCCATGTTTAAGGTCCTTTAAGAGCCTTTGAGGGGTTGAGGCGAGGGCGCGTTTTGCTGGATGCAATCTGCAATCTAACCACTTGGTGCTGCTAAATCCCACAAACTGGTCCTTTAAAAAGTGGCTTGCAGTGGTTCAAGGCAACTCTGATGGGAGACAGACAAGGCCTAAGCTAGAGGCCATAACAAGGATACGTTTATTTAATAACTCATAATCGCAGTGCAACGATCCGTCGATCCGGATCGCTGCACTGCTAAGAGTAATAATCCGAAGATTAATGATCAAATACCAGGAAAAAAACATTGCATCTATGTCGCATCCTTAAGAGAGCATTTATTTTGACGTTCCCACAATGCGTTTGTGTCGGCACTGCCGTCCGGAGCACATCCTGCTGCTTCATCCAAAACATGCTAGCAGTGGTCTAGCACCAGGGGGCGGGACTTAGTGGTATGTTTTAAGGAAAAAAAGACGGCTCAACAGACGAAACGCATGCGATACGAAAGCAACGCCGGCGCGAGATCGACGCCTCAGCTAACGGCACAAACTCCGCCGGACACCTGAAGAAGCAGGCCGGCGTTGAGCCTCGCGGCGGTACAGCTAGCCTTTATGCATCAAATGTCTGCTCACCAGGTTTTGACCATATATTCTCCCATTGAAAAACTGAGCCGCAAGTCTAATGATTAACGTCCCCCATGACAATCACTGCAGTCAATTAATTTTCGTAGACATGAGACTCAGCCGCTAACGACGCGTTCTGTGAGCCGCCGTTAGCGGCTGAGGCTGAAATATGACTTTTGAGATGTGTTGATATTAACGTGACTGATGTGTTTAATGCGTATACGATATGAATATATCGACGGAAGCTCAGGAAACATTGTATCGTTGCCCAAAGGATCACCACAAAATGAAACAGGCCACGTACGCGCACGGCTCCCTGGGGAACGCCACGCATGTGCCGTGTAAATAAGAGGCTGATAAATGAGTTGGAACCCGACTGGTGTTCTTCTTTATCTCGTCCTCAAACAGCCTGTCAGAGTGCCTCTGACTTACAATGGCTGTCTTCGGGGGAGAGATAATACAATAACATGTTATTAAAAGCTTGCATACAATTGCCTTTATGTGGGAGGAACGAGGTGACAGGCGAGACGTCGTCTGCACGCGTGCGAGCCGCGTACCACAAAATATGATGAAAAGCTTAATAATGGAGAATAAAGCCGCCGACAAACGTGGACGAGGAGGAAAGAAAAACCGACGGAAAGAAAAGGAGACGACGGCAGAAAGCTTCTCTGATTGGACGTGAGTGAAAAACAAGCGGCCAGATTATGATTTAGTACAAGAGCGTTCACGAGAGCGCGGACATGATTTAGGTCCACGGCTAATGAGTCAGGTCCGGTCGAGGGATTCGCCATCAGAGGCTCGAAGTATCAGCAGCACCGGTGCCACCAGCCCATCTGCAGAGATGATGATGGTAATCAATAAATACGCTGACGTGGAGAGAGGATGGGAGAGAGAGAGAGGGAGAGAGATGGAGAGAGAGAGAAGAGACAAAGGGAGAGAAGAAGAGATAATGAGAGAGATGAGAGGAAGGAAGAAACAGGACAAAAAGAGAAACAAAGAAGGAAAGAAAGAAAAAATTAAAAGGGATTAAATATAAGAGGGAGAATGAAAGAGAGAGAGGAAGAAAGATAAGAGACAAAGGGGAAAGGAAGAAAGGAGACAGGACAAAATACAGAGGGGAAAGAATGAAAGCAAGAAAATCAAAGAGGGACTAAAAGAAAGAGGGAGAACGGAAGATCGAGAAAATACAAAAAAGAGAAATAGAGAAAATGAGAGAAAAAGAATACAAGAGAGAGAAAAAAGAAAGAAAAATCAAAAGCGAGAAAGAAAGAAAGAAAGAAAGAAAGAGAGAAAGAAAGAAATCAGAAGGAAAAGGGGAATGAGGAGAAGCCAGTGAAGAGCAAGAGGAGGAGAGGAATGAAAAAGACTGGAGGAATAATGTGTGTGTGTGTGTGTGTGTGTGTGTGTGTGTGTGTGTGTGTGTGTGTGTGTGTGTGTGTGCCGGGGGGGGTTGATGATGACAGGAGATGAAGAGGAAAAGAAAGGACACCATCATCATCATCATCATCATCCTCCTCATCCTCATCATCACCGCGGCGGTGGTGCTGGTGTGTGTCAGACAATAGCTGATCAAGCAACAACGCGAGAGGGATGTGAAGGCCTGTCAAGCAATCAGAGGGCCTTTGTGAGCCTGGACCTCACACAACCGCCCGGGTTCTACTGGCTGGCTGATTCTGGCCAGGAGGGGGCGCCGAGGGGATGTGGCGGTCTGTGCAAACATGGCGGGCCGCCCCGAGCGCGGCCCACACGGGCGGCGCCGTGAGCTGGAACGGCTCTCTGTCGCGGCTGCGCCAGGTTTAGATCGTTAAACGGGGAGGGAAACTCGAGCTCGCCTGCGCGGTCCTGACCCGATTAGACGGTCTTCGGTGATGCTGATACCAGAACGGCGGCGTTCACTGCTTAAACGGCGTCGGAGGGGGGCTCGTCTCCAGTGGACCGATGTCCAGGGCTCCGTGTCGGTGCTGGAGAAGGTCCAAACACCAGCGTGAAGGTCGGCGGGTTTTTCTCATACACTACATCTGCTGAGCCTCGCTGGAGTCGGCGAACGGCGTTCAGACGCCCGCAACCCGATCAGCACACGTCTTACCCAAAGCTTAGTATCGTTTAGGCTTACACCTCCGGTAATATCGGCGATGTGAGGGTCTTTAGGCCACCACTGAAACTGTTAAACGAACCGATCAGTATGAAACCGAAACCAGAATTACTGAGCCTAAGAAAAACCTGCCATCTAGATTCCCACTTTTTCATTGTCTAATCGCATGCAAAACACTCGACCATCCTCTGAGCCACCTGGTGTACCTCCAGGCTCCAGGTTTGGAAAAACACACCAGCACAAGACTGTCGGGGCTTTTCCAGGGTGGCCACTATAACGCGGAGTCCTCATCTCTGAAGGGGTTCAAGTGCAGTAACAAGCACTTTTTAAAGGTCAGTCAAATTAGTCTCCAGTCAGCGTCGGCTACAAAGCAAAGTGGGTGTCATGTTTCGAGGGAGCACTCCAGAAAAGTACAGCTGGGTAGTTTCAGATCAGAGGAAAGGCACTTATCAAAGGACATGTAGCGGCCAGATGCTCCCGCTTTGATGGCGTCTGCAGCGATCATCTGCGGTGAGGACAACAAACCCAAGCGTGCAGCCGAGGGGGTGGAAATCACAAATCCATCGCGATGTTACTCGCAGCCGGTCGCTTTGTTGGGTACACCGGTTCAACTGCTCGTTAACGCAAATATCTAATCAGCCAATCACATGGCAGCAACTGAGACTGGCTCCAGCTGATAGAAAAAAAAATACAACTGATCAACGGGGAGGGGGCAATATGGAGCAGAACCTCTGAGGAAGGTTTACAGAACCCTGTTGAGTCTAAGCCAGCAAGAATTTAGGCAGTTCTGAATGCCAAAGGGGGTCCAACTCAGTCCTAACGAGGTGTCCCTATGAAAATGGAGTGTAAATCAGTTCTTTGAGCAACATGACATGGGCAAATATCACAAATAAATATGATTATAAATTATTTCCCTAAACAGTTATAATTAGTGCCACATTTTTTTTATGTTTAAGTGCAAATGTTTTTTGTTTTTTTTAAGTAACTTCATGAGTCCTCGAAAAGATTTGCTCGCGGTTTAATTTGTCCGCGTCAGACGATCCCTGACCACCAATCAGAGGTGGTTTTGGTTTGTGCTCCTAATAAGAACATTTCCATGCTGCGTACGCTTATGCTGCACCTCGCGTGTCTCCATAAAACCGACGGTCCTTAATGGCTCAGAACTGCGCATAGGTCGGCGTGGGACCGGGCCCCGGCTCCACCGAAGCCCATAAACAGTCGGGAGACGCAGAGCTGCCCGCTGATTTACACCCGCGACCGCGGCGGTTGGCTGGTTCCACCGGATTTCTGTCCAGCTTCTGCCCCCTCAGGCGCCGCACATTCAAACCACGGCAGGACGGCGTGAAGCAAAACTCTACTGATATCAACAGATGTATCCAGCTACCATATTTGGACATACAGACCAGTCGCCAAAGTAACCCTGTGTAATCACCTATTGGTGTCTTAATGGGAAGATGGTGTGAATATGACTTGGAACTGGTGAGGCAAACTGCCGATTGCCACAATCCACGTTGGATTGATTTTTATTTCCACATTTTTCTCAGTGAGTTCCCAGAATACCTTTGCTGAAGTTATAACTAAATATATCTAAACTATAAAAAAAAAAGTTTACAAAACATATTTGTGTAATTTCTAGTCAAAGTACACAGCGGGGCCGCAACTCTTTTTAATGACGAGACGATATTTAAAAACAAGCCTCTGTGGCGGGCGATTGTGTTGTAAGTTAAATGTACTTTGCCAAATATAATCTTTTGTAAGACTCAGGACTTTTGCAGTAATGTGCAATTGCTTTAATTTCCTGCTCTCGCCACATCCCTCTGTTTATGTGACCTGTTTAATGGCCTCGCTTGTGATAAAAGGTATAAATAAACGAAGCCGAGCCTGAGAGCGTTTAGAGCAGAGCTAGCAGACGCGGCTAAATGAGCGCGAGTAGAGCAGATAATGAGGCAAACAAATGGAGGCGCATTTAGGAAAGAATAATAGAAAACAGGGAGACGCTTTTAGTGGTGATGTGAAAAACTGGAGGGGGAAAAAAAAAAGGGCCCACGTTGCCCTGAGTGTGAATCACCGCACCGCGGATCAAGCGATTAAACGACAAAAAAGGTTTCAGGTTATGTTTTCTCGTTTATCAAAAGTGCCCACGCGCGGTTGTGTCATAGCAGCGCTCATGACCACTTGAAAGTTCCAAGTGAGATTTATTAATCTGCGGTGATGCCGGAGCACATGAGTCAGTGCTGACCGGTCCGGGGACCTCAGAAGCCTCTTCATCACACCTAGTTGTTTCTCCACAGGCCGCGTGAGTGACCTCACATATGGCAACTTATGAGCGCTGATTTATGGAAGCTGTTCATCGGTGACCTTCTGCTGACGCTTAAAGAAGGCTGCCAAATAAAAGCTTGTTTATTTATTTTTTTGCTAAAATGGGTTGGTGGGTCAGCTGGACTCCGCTGGGTCCCCATGGCTGCTTGGGTTCCTTTGCGAGAACCTTCTCTGGTTGTCGTTTCAGCGTTGGATCGTCTTCTCTTGTCTACCAAGAACGCAACATGCGACTCCGGATTGACCCGAGAGAGATTACAGCGAGCAAACTCATAAAGATTCTGCTCTGGTGGCCATCTAGGATTCACAGAACCACCGTTTGACGAGCAACTCTCACTGCGCTTCCTCGCTCCTGACTGCCAGAGGCGGAGCATCAAGGATGACCAGCGGAGGCACCTGGAATCCCAAGAGACACTCCTGGTCGAGTGGTACTTCAATCCTGAAGGTGAAGGAGGAATATGCACCTCATTGGTAAAGACAGCCAAGATCCGGTGGGACAAGAACTTTGGAGGGAGCACAGCCTCGCCTGGAGCTAATTTGATTGCTGGTTGCAAGTAGTTCCATCAAAGCAGCCCCCTTTAGGGCACAGACTGGGCGCAGCAGCCTTCAGTAGTTGAACCGCTTTTTGGTCGAGACTGACGGGACTTCCCGTGATGCACTGAGCTTCTTTCAACCTACACACGTGTGATCACGCTGACTGCAGTGGGCGTCAGCGTGACTCATTCATCTTCCGTGTGAGCCCGTGTCTCATGCAAAGCGGCAGGGCAGGTGAGTGCGGGAATGGAGAAAGATGACCTCCGGGCATCCCTGCGGTGAAGAGGCAGGATACTGTTCAGCGAGAACCGGTCAGAATTGAGGAGAGCTCTGCTCTAAATGATCCAAACAAACACAACACGGTAAACTTTGGTTTCTAGAAAACTTTAGTTCCCATACCAATCGATGACTTACTGACCACTGCGCGAGTGGAGTACCCACCGTGGCACTCGCAGATCCGTACAATGACACCGTCTATTTCAGTCCGCCGTTTTTCACACAAAGAAAAGCGAGCGCCCATCGGCCTCGAGTTCGCTAAACAGCTCCAGCGAATCACAGCTCTCTTCCTGCACCCAATCTGAGCACAGAGCATCTTCATACACTCATGTCGCACCGCTCTCTGACAAACACCCTTCCTTGCTTTCGACCCTTTCCGAGCCACGTTTTCCAATCGCCCCCTCGTTTAAATGAGGAATGTGGTCCAGACCTGCTGTACATCAATCGTGCCCTGAGGTACAATTCGTACACTGGTATGATTATGTGGAATAAACTAGACTAGCTAAGATCCGTCTTTGTGCTTGGGGATTAGGAGTTACGAGTTCGCCACCTGTGGGTTAGGTCTTCCACAGGAAGCTGCAGCACCAACAAGAGGGTAAAGTAGGAGGATCGCAGAAAAACCAAATGGCACCCAAAAGGTTTAGCTTACAACTGTTTTATTTATTTTTTAAATCATGGTGGGACCAGACGTTATCACAAAAGTCATATTCTGAGATTTCAGATTTTGGCACCAATAATGCCAAGAGCCTCACAGGATTATGGGTCATCTTTGGTCATTCATGTTTCAGCACAATTAAGTCTGAATACAAGGTACCATCGGGACCATGATTCATAAGTACATATACCGTAAATGGGGTAATAGTGCAAATCCAAATTACTTATAACTGTTACTATGTACTTTAAGCCGTTGTTTGTTAGAATTACCACTTAAAGCTCATTTCTATCATCATTGCTGACATATTTGGAGACATAACTGCACTCGTAACTCTTGTCAATGACGAAGTGCCTCAGTGGCGGAGACGGCGGTTCCAGCGTCTTGCTCATTGGCAGTTCAGAGAGGGAGGCCTATTCATCACCCTGTAGAGACCATCTTGACACGTCCCTCCAAAGAAGGTATGTTACCACTCTAATAAAAAGGTGTCACAGGTCTCATATCGGATCATTAACAACTCATGTGCCCGGGCAGCCTTGAACGCCAATTTGAAATAAATGGGGCGTTATCGCGTACACACATTATTCAGACCCATGACAAACACAAAATCTTTATTTCACAGTTTTCAAGGGCTCCATTTACAGAGAAGGCAGACCAACATGTTTCAGCGTAAATCACCATGAAATTCCTCGAGCCAAACTCGAAAAGCGGCGAGGGAAGCAGCCTTTATTCCCACTGTCGTCAAACCACGGAGCCGCAGAGATGCCGGTGACATCAGCCCGCGAGGCCACTGCCTGACACAACGCCAGCATCCTCAAGCCATTTCTAATCATGAATTTGCAACAGCTGTCAGATTATCTGCTGCGTGTCCTGATGCGCGAGAGGCTCAGTTTTGTCTCTGGCCAGCTGCAGGATATTGTTGATGTCTACATGCACTGAGACGCCACCGTCTGGGGTCGAGGGGAAAGGCCTCATTGTTTGGAAAGCTGTTCTGCGGTACCACGGCAACAGTGCTCTTTATATTTGACAATAAGTTCATACGTACAAGCAGTACTTTTTTTTAGGTTTTTAAAGAATCATTCAGGTTTAGTACAAATGTGGTCTTAGAATTAGTGGAGTGACCAAGATAATGAGTCTAACATAATTGGATGAGAAAACATCTAAAGTATTCTGTAACAGCCATTTGAAGGGAACGTGTAGCATTTGTAATTGTTAAATGTTTATTCCTTGGACGTCACATGTGTATACGAGACCTATCCCTTTTCAATCAGCCTCATAGAAGCTGAAATCTCGGAAGCCTGTGAGAAGCACACTGATCAGGTTGTTAACAGTCACTGTAAGTGAACTTTGTAGTGCAGACTGAGGTTAGTGTGGCAGTCTACATCCACTGAAAATCCCAGGTAGGTGCCAAGGAGGGAGGTCAGCTTCCACTGCAGAATGCTGAAGGGGATGACGCAGGCAGACCATGAGGGCAGCGGCCAAGTATTATAATATATATAGAGATATATAAACAAACACATTACAAAATTGATTGTGTGTAGCTACATGCATTCCACATTTAAGTCAATCAAGAGGAATCGTTTCTGCCACACTGACAGATGACAGTAAAGACACCTACCTTTTTTTTGTCACTGAAAAATAAAATCGCACTGAACTGCAGCTGAGCCGACTCTCGGATAACCTAACCCTAACCTAACCTTTCAGCCCTGGATCATCCTCTCTTGCACATGTTGAAGGTTTTCTACCAACGCCGTCATTCGTGACTTATCTTACGTATCTTGGGCTCTCAAGGGGCATAGCCTCCAAGCCCCCCTTTAAGAAAAGGGACAACAGGCTGTGGTCCCCCACTGTTGCTGTTGTTGACCTGAGCGTGTCAAGATGAAATGGAATCCACATATATTCATTATGTTGAGGGAGAACAGCCTTCATCCAGAGAGGACTGCGGAAATGCCAGCCTGTAGGTACAGTCCGCTGGGCGTGGTCTTGAAGAGGAGAGGTACTACATGTTGTGATACAGTAAGCAGGTGGACAGGGTTCTGCCTCTCAGAATGGTCTGCCGGATTGCATCCCAGCAGGACATCGAGAGGGCGAACAAATGGCTAGAAGCGACAAGGCGGGGTGTCAAATCCGACCCCCCCCCCAACTGTGACATTAGTTCCTGCCAATTGGAGAGGTGGCTGGTCCACACCTCCCCTGTTGAAGGACCCTCTAAAGCCAAGGGAAAGTAGGCCCTGCGACCAGGCATGACCCAGCGGGCTTGTCTTCTCCAGCTAGGAGAACCTTGGAACTGAATCTCTGAGATATGAAGTCGAGTTTCCTTTCTGTTTTACTTCATGGTTTGACTTGATTACCGTGAAATCAGACACATCTTCAGACGGGTAGTCTTGTTGTCATGAAAACACTCAAATGCTGAGGCATGTACCACCGCATGTACCGAGACTGTTGCAGCGCGGGGCGGAGAAGGGGGCGGGGGCGCTTTGGCCCTGCTCCAGAACTTTTGACTGTGCTGAGCCGGCTCATGCTGCGCTAATTTGCGTTCCCGTTATCATCATCATCAGACATAGAAAACTGCGGCATGCCCTATCCAACATGCAAAAACTGGTGCTGAAGGGCCAGGCTGTACTGATGGGAGCCCTGGAACCAGATCTGAGAGGTTTCTGAGAGGAAGTCTGGACTGGAGAAATGACGTGAAATAGTTGTGTTTAGAAGTCCGTAGGTGTACTACGTATCTGCTGGGCAAACCTTAATATACATATTATTTAGGATGAAAAGCATAATACTGAGTTATATATTTGGAGAAAGTAGCGCAAATAATGTTCGACGAAACTTACTGCAGCACGTACTGTATTTGCATATAATAGTCTATTAGGGATGTATTATTCTGACCCAGCAGTTCAGTACCGAGTAGGCCATTATGCTAGCAACATCATCAGTTTCATTATAATTTGTCTTTTTGCTCTATTTTGCTGATCGCACTAATACTAACTGCAGACAGAAAAAAGAATACAATAACTAGAACATGTCGAGAGCAGGGAGTGAAACCAACAAAAGAGGTTCCATCAAACAAAAGCACTGTTCTTAACTGTCGACACGAGCAGAGGAGGCCAATGCTCACCTCACGCTGGGAGCAGGGAGCCAAAACAACGCCTTGACTAATAAACTCACCAACAACATCAAATAAAACCGACTCAACACACTCGCGCAGGGGTGAGGAACCGCCTTCGCCAACGACGGGTCGCTGCGAGCGGCGGTGAACAAACTGCCGTCGCCAACAGGGGTTGCGAAAGGAATAATATATTGTTCTTAATAGTTTCCAAAGCTGGACAAAATAACATAAAACATCGCAACTGATACTGACTGGAAGCACTGGGGAACACGATGCCTCACAGCAGAAGGTAATAAACGAGGCAAAGACGTCCAGGCAGCTTAAGCGCGCCGCTTCGGTCTGACAGCAGACACAGAGCGGCGAAAGCGGCTCTTGGTGATGCCGATTTCCTCAAAGCCAAAAGTAAGTTTACTGGCAGAGACCAGCCAACGGCTCATTGCAGCCTAATGGAGGCCGAGTATTTACGGCTCCAGGCGTCGTTGGTGGAAGACACTGGACCTTAGCATGAGTAAGAGGGGATGATCCAGGGCAAAGGGACCCCACCTCGAGTGGAGGGGCGACACAGGACCGCTGGTGCTAGTTCAGATCTTATTCTACGCACGTTCTCGCTGCCGCTACCATCTGTCTCATTATTTCAGTATTGTTCAAACGCTTAAACCTGCCAGTAGTAAATGAAAAAAAAAAAAAAACATCCTTCATTTATCCATCTGGAGGTGTGTTGTCCATGCCTAAATGAGACACAACTAGGTGTCCAATCAGAACTTGGGGGTGGAACAAGGTGAAGAGAGCTATGACAGACACAAGTTTTAAGTTATGTGTCTAGAGGCTGAACAAACGCATGCTAAGAGACTGCACGGTCATCACATTTTCAGGATGCATATATCAAAGCTATAAAGATTTACAACCAGATGGATATGTGGAATTATCTTCAAGTACACCTGTTGTTCTCAGACTGCACTTTGACTGTCCCTCGTGAGACCTCCAGCTGGGGGGGGGGGGGGGGGGGGGGATTT
>CAAKHG010022812.1:19319-30102 GCA_901007715.1 Dactylopterus volitans
GCCTCTCCTTAACTCACCATTTTTGATAGAGAGCTTTAAATTCCAGGCCCAGTAAATGTCCCGATACTGACGTCATTGTAACTGTCACGTTCTAGAGTGAGACATGAACATAATGAAACCAGCAAAAGACACTGTAAAACACACATGAAAAACAAATGCAGGCAAATATGCGCACTGTGTGTGTGTGTGTGTATATATATATATACACACACATATATATACACACACATACGCACACACACACACACCATATTCCCTGCAACAAAGAACAGGGCTTTTATTTACCTCAGAGGTAGAGCACCAGGCCTTTCTTTGAGGCAGGCTTTTATTCAGGAGAGGCCTTTCTTTTCAATTTGTTCAATAATTTCAGTTTGATCACATTTACTATTAAGCCTTGTTTCCTCACTTGCATCAAAGACAAGCGCTCAGTGTGGACACCAACAGAGTGAGGGGAAAACAGACGGTTGGCACTGGTCTGTTTTTTCCTCCCCGTTTTTCCATTGCATCCATTTGAAGCCATTATTCGTTTATGTCAACTCCTACCCTCATTGTAAGGCGTAAACCATTCAAGAGACCAGCATTAAAATTGAAGGCCAGCTTTTATTGGAAGAAATATGGTATCACAATATTTCAGTGTTCACTTACCTGACCAAAGAAATTATATTCATACTCGTAAATCTTATTAAACTTTGACAGTCCTTCCCTCTGAAACAGAAAAAAAACGATAGTCAGCATTCAAGAAATAAAAGCTAAACAAATGTCTAAAAACCATTTGTGTCCCATTTGTATATCATTTGTACAAATCTGACTTTATTTCAGGAGATATGAATCTCTTAAATATGGTTGAAGGGTTAACCTTCCATGTTATTGAAGATGAAATACTCTATATGGATAAGTTTCTTATTGTATGATTTGTGATCATTTTGTTAAGTGACAAAAGGGAATTAAGGGGACAGACAAAATAACAAGGACAACTGAAAGCTTTGTAAGGTTTTCTTGTTCAGACAATATCAGAGAGGTATTGAGTCGATGCTATGGGGATTTTGAGTCTATAGTTTTGGTTGATTATTTTATTCATGCTTATGTTATTCTACTAACCAGCTTTAGCTTTGGTTATCAGCTTTTTCTTGTAGGTCACATAGGATCATGGGTCTACAAGACCAAATAGTCATATATGTTCACCTGACAGTATTTAATTTGTTAAACAACTCAGTTGTTTTGCCATGTCATGTGGAAGCTATTGGTTATTCCTTTAACAATGGTTGTTTCCATGGTAATTTTGGGAAATGTTGCAAATCAACCATTCAAGCTATACAGCAATATTTGGTTCTCACATGACAGTGATAATGTGATGATCTCAATTAATCTGTCAGGTGTATTATCCCTTGACTAGCACAGTCCCCTTTTTTTCATTTGGAAACCACTTAAAAATAAAGTTAACGTAACAAATTGATGTTGATGATACAGAGTAAATGTGCACACAAATACATGATAAATGGTGCCATCCATACTGGATGGGACCTGTTGTTTTCTATGGATTTGTGATCAGAATTTTTTCAATTGTCATTCAGTCTATTAAATGCTGGAAACAGTAAGCAATCTCCATCACCATTTTGCAAAGCCCAATTGGGCATATTAACTGTTCTCATTTTAACAAACCTACAGTACAACACCCAAACAACCCTGCAATCAACTGTTGCATTAGGAGAAGTTTTGATTTTTATGTAATTTGTTTGAGAGAGATGTTGATTGTTACTGGGAATATCATTTTAGGTGCTGTTGAACTGTTCTGGGTTATACTGAGAAGTGCCTCTAATATTTAGGTCATCCACGAACATAGATTTGGGTGAAGAAAATATTAGAAACTATTGATTTTGAGTGTCTAATCGAAAACCAAAGGGGGAAATCAGGATATTGAGCTAATTAGGGAACTGGTAACAGGTGGTGGACAATCTTTTATATTATTTAGTTACTGAACCTTATGCATAACAATCAGGGAAGGCTTTTCATTTACATATTAAAAAAAAAAAACTAAGTTTCAGACAGAATGTCGAGTAATTTTAGCAGATTGACTTACTGAGATCAACAAACTTAAAAGGCTCAAAATCAATAATCTGTTGATTTGGGACATGACTAACCCTCCTGGACCTGCCGTTGGACATGATCTCCGAGATGCCTTTGGCTGCATCGTTCTTCTCGGCTACGCAGAGGACCCGCCTTATCTGACCCCGACTTCGGTTCATATCCGCCCGGTTCGGCGTGTCCGGACTCCGGCCACTCAGCGCCGCACAAAAACACGTCCTCTGGATTCTTAAACGTGATCTAAGTAAATATTTACCAAGAAGGTTCCTTACTAACATACTTAGCCGTTCTCACCTAAGAATAGCCTGACCTCCAGGCAGCCGTGTTGCCGCCTCTCTTTTGAATTAGCATTTAGCTGGTTATGCTAGCTAAAACTCCCATAACTTGAAAAGTTCTGAAACCTTTTGACAAACTTAATCGACGCTTAATCTAAGAACAACGCAAACCAAGTGACCAATCCGCTTGCTCATCGAATACGTTTACAAACACAACATCTACATTCAACAGTACTTTGCACACTCCCTTGATGGACTCCGCTCCGGCTTACTAATATTGCCGTAAAGGAGATCGTGTCGTGACTCAAGTCGTAGTTTTGTCGTGAAGGTCGTAAAAATCCTTTTTTCTTCTTCTTCGTTTTCTTCTTTTGTGTATAATTTGCTACGCCAACTTGGAGATGCATTACCTCCACCAACCAGACTCGATATCAAACTGGAGCTTTTGGACAGACAAAGAAAAAATTCATAAAAGACTAGTGTTGTGTTTGAATAGTCCCTCCTATCTCCGTCTCCCAGCTACTTTTCCTTAATCAGTCTACATTAATCTACCTTTCCAAAAGCAAATCTGTTTCCCTTCAAGGAAGGTCCAGTGTATCCTATGTTAAAGGAGCTAGTATAGGAATTATTGAAGCTCCTTTCGTTTCATGACAGCCAGGGAGATGCTTCCAGTTCTTTTCACTCCGTTAGGAACCTTCCCAAGCAAAAATGATTATTCAAACATACCTTAGATTCCCTAGATCCTCCAGCTGTTTCTTTCACAAACTTGACTATGCCATTGTATGCATTAAGTGATGTTTTCCTTAAGTCAGCAAATAAAGAAATATAATTTGCTACTACTCTCAAGCATAAGATCCTTGGCCATTTCAGCTCCTACCAAATTAAGAGTGTTTGTGTGTCTTAGGCTAAGACAGTGGCTGAGTAAAGCAGTGCGTAAAGCAGTGTAAAGTGTAAAGCAGTGGCTTAGCCATTGCTTGATTCAACCTGCTCCCCCTCCACAACATCAGGAGCAGGAACCCAAAGGAAGCATGCAGACCCCCTAAATACTAATGCATGCCATATCATAAAATTTTCTTTGATAGTATCTGTACTTTACTGTAAGATGTTCATTCATTCACTGTCTTCCGCTTATTCAGGGGGTTATTCCAGCCGATCCCAGCTGGCGAACGGCGGGGTACACCCTGGACGACACGCCAGCTCATCACAGGGCCAAATGAAAGACATACTCCCACCTCCATGCTTTTGGAGGTGGGGAGACATGCCAACTCCACATGGAAAGACCCCAGGCCAGAGTCGAACCTGCGACCTTCTTGCTATGAGGCAACAGTGCTAACCGTCGCCCCAAGAATATATGTATTCTTCAAGAATACATATATGCCTGGCCTCAGTAACTGTCAGGTGCGATAATGGTCTTTAATGATCTTTTAAATGCTGCAATGCAACCTATATACTCAGGACTGGGCTTGCAATATGACTAGTTTCTTAATATTTTCCGCTAACATGTAAACTACACACCTTTAATCAAGACACGACTCCTACGTGCCCAATAACTGTTTCGAGGAAACGTTCTGCTTGTTCCCTGTTCCCCACAAACAACTAAGTACCGAATCACCGATCTTTAATTTTGTCCAAATGAACGTCCAATGTAAGCCAGGGAGACCGAAAATCCACCCCAAATCAGAATATCACAAAATAAAATAACAGGAATTGAGCTGTTTCTGTGTCTGGAACTGGATCGTCGTCTGGGTATTTCAGATGGTCTCACTTCAAACAAACCTCTCTATATTAGCAATTTGAATTCGTGACTGCATGAGTTTATTTTATCACTTACAATTACACAAAAGAGGAGTTAGTATATGCGAGATCCCCAACCAGAAGTGAATTTGAGATTATCACCAACGCTGTCGTCATTTCACGTTAACATTTATCAAAATATAACTGTTCACTCCTTCTCATCAAACACGGCGAAATTGGTTTACTGATATTTCAGTTTTTGGGTGGATTTCCTCCGGACGGGAAGTAGATTGGTCACCTGACAGTAGTACAACCAGCTGGGTAAACATGGCGTCCGTCTCAGAATGTGAAAATTATATGTAGCGACTCAGAATGTTGAGGTATTTATCGCACAACAACTCACCGCATCGAAAGCGAGAACGCAAGATGACAAGACACATGAAAGCAGGAAGAGAAGGAGTTAAGCGATTCACGGACGTGGCTTCATAACGTCTCAGCCTGCACAGCATGAATGGTCGGATGGCTGCCCGGACCCTGGAATTGGCGCAAGATAATTGCTTTTTCCCCCCGATTCTAGCGGGACGCTGATTTATAGAATAGGACAGAGCAACTCAGTCCTATTCTTTGGACCTCAGCCCACTTGGAGACCCTCTCCTATACGTTTCTGGTGAATATGAGAGCAGCATGACTAGTCTGGCATGACCACAAGTGCTGTGCAAAGCTATGCTCTGACAGCTGGTTCATAACTATCCGTTGAGCTGCAATGTATGGTTGTGTATTGTGTTTCTCATGACATACTCAACAAAACACCACTATGATAGGTTCACCTGATGTCGTGGCTTTCACAAAAGAGCATGACTATGGGCAGACTGATCCTGACCCCTGGGCCATCCCGGAGGAGTTCTCTGTTCCCCTCCATCCACTTGCTGACTTCAACCCTTGGGCCAGAACTTCCCACACCAACTTCACCAAAGACTTCATCCTCATTTCTGAGTTTTCTGAGCAGGTTGGCCCTCAGCCTCTTCTCACCATTCCTGATGACCCCAAAATCTGCAGCGCCTTTGATCTCAATTACTTCTCACTGCGCATCATGTCAGTTGACTATCAGGCGTCCTTTGTAGGTCACCCGCCAGGCTGCAGCTACCCACGGCTTAGCTTTGTGGAGGACTCGAGGGTGGTTCTGGGTGATTCAAAGGAGGGGGCATTTGCGTACGTCCATCACCTTACGCTTTACGACCTGGAGGCGAGGGGCTTTGTGCGACCATTCTGCATGGCGTATGTTACAGCAGATGAAAGAAAAATCATGCTGCAGTTTCAAGAGCTGTCCCTCCACTTCTCTCGGGCCTCTGAGTGCCTGAAGGCAGGGAACAGGAAATCCTTTGCCAGGGAACTCCAGAGGAAGCTCCGGGACCTGGAGTAAGTGCTATCCACTTATAGGAATGCAAGCCAAATATTTCTATATAAGCCTCCTCAAATTTACAGTCAAATCATTAATTACATTAATATTGAACAGAGTAATAAGTACAAAATATGACAATGAGAAAGAGAAAAACAAAACTGGATAATGAATCCTGGCTTCAGTATTACAGATCACAATGTCCCGGCATGTTTTCATGGTAACTTGTTTCATGAAAGCTCTGTTTTCTTTCTCTGCATTAATATCTTTGCATCAGTAATTCTGTTTTCTTTCTCTCAGGTACACTCACTGTGTGCTGCAGAGAGAGGAGGGTCTGCAGCGAGAGGCAGGGCCTCAGTGTATGTACTCCGCTCATGCTGTTGAAAAGGCAAATGAGCTCGCAAATGTGGAAAAGAGTATTTATGAACATAGAGACCTGTTGAGACAGATCAGCTCCTATCCTCACCGTCCACGCCAAGATCCTCACGCTGTCATCTGTCAAATGTGTATGACGGAGTGCCTAAGTGAGTGTGAAGAGCTGTTAGACAAATTTGCCAAGCTTGCCAACCCTTTCTGTTATATCGAGGAAGGGAGGGAAGGGCAGTGTCAGAATGACGATGAAGGTGAAAATGAAAGGAATGTGGGAGACGAGAGTGTTAAACGCAGGCCATCTTACACACCACAGCTGATCAAAGCAAAGTCTGCCAAGTGTTTTGACAAGCGCCTGAAGACTCTCAAAGAGCTTTGTGACGAGACCTTCTATGAGGCTACTGTAGAGCTCCTGAAGGAAACGGAGAGGAGTTTCCGAGGTGACCTGTGTTACCTGCTCACCCACCGGCTGGACAGGGCTCTTTGTAGGAAACAAGGAGTTACCAAATTCCTGTTTGAGGAGGATCTCTGTGATGATGAGGTTGAAATGGGAACACTAAGACCATTCTGCGCTGTGAACCATGCTGTATACAACTATATGCTCTTGGATCCACCTCCTATTGTACTTGAAGGGGTCGATGCAGTGGAGCCTCCAGACCCCCTAGACCCAGTCTCTCAGATCAGCCATAATCAGGAGAGTGAACTTGGGCTCCGGGAGGGCCATCTGGAAACCTATTTAGATCAGAATTTTGAGACCAAGGAGAGCTCAGAGAAAATCAATGGAAGTTTTAGCAGCAACAAGAGAGGAATGGGGCAAGCACAGAGTCTACAGAATCAGGCAAGATTGAAGCCAGGAGCTCTGGATCTTGATCCTGACTTGACAAATGACCCCTGCCATAACAATTATGTGGCAAGGGAGAGCAGCAGTGAAGAGATGGAGACCACGGGTGGGAAAGAGGATGACAAAAGGGGAGACCAAATGCCTTTGCTGGAGGTAGTCTCCGAGGTGGAGGCCAGTATTTTGAATGAGTCTGAGCGAGTAACTGAAGAGGTGTGTGTGATGGATTCTGAGTTGTTGGTGCCAATTGACACAACATGCTGTATGGCACAAGAGGGGTTCCTCTATGATGATTCTAATGCAGAAGCAGTGCCCCAGCTCAGCCAAAGCTTCTCCCTGCAGCCTTCTCAAGTGCTGGTGGTCAACCAGGAGCCCCAGGCCCTACTTCCACTCCACGATAACTATATGGTGGGGTCTTTATCCTCTGAGAACCGCACAGCTGAGCTAGAGCTGCCTGTGGGGCTCCTAGGAGATGCAGATTCCCATACTTCCGCAGAGGATGGGTCAGACTGTACCATGAGTGCTTCTAGAGGGTCTGATCAGGCTACCTCAACTCTTAGCTATAGAGGGATGGTGACCCTGCGTCAAAGGAAGAAGGCTGGACAAGGGGCCTTGAGATTTGTGCGGCAGTACCCCTTTGCCCTGCAAGCTCTTTGGTGTCTGCTGAGTGGCAGAACTCTGGTGGTGCTCGGGGCAGATGAAGTGAAAGTACGCCGGCTGGTTGCTACTCTGGCCCTTTATCTGCCTGCTCCTGGCAAGTGTGGAGAGAAGATTCAAGCTTGGCTGTCCTGCCCTTTCAACCTTACTGACCTGCAGAGATGGAAACTCATTGGATTGCAAAGGTATCTCAAATTAGCATTAAGCTGTCGGGGAAGGCCCATATTGGTATAATTAAGAAAGAGAAAACTGTTGTCATTATCATAGATGCACTATTTTTTTTACTTATGTTGTCTTTGATGACTCACCTAACCGACTATTCAATTATTCAATTTCGCCATCTGTCCCTGTAACTCTGTACACTCTGTGAACAGAGTGACTGTCAAGTATTTTACCTTTCAAAGTGACAGAAACCATGAGATTTCATCCATCATAGTAGGACCAAAAGAGGGTGCTATGACCATATCATAGGTCCCATAAATACATGCAAAAGAAACAAAAACAATGGACAAAATGTCATTATTATAAAGTCTAAGGTCATTTTAGTTATAGAGCAAAATGTGCATTCACCAAAATATATGGAACAACTACAAAAAATTCCAGCATATACAAGAGCAAAAGTCAAGGTTTTTATGTGCAAAACTGTGTGTTAAAGCATAAGCAAATATACAAATATTTTTGTACCCAAAGCAAAAATTTTTGAGATCTTAGCTTCTGTTAAATCACCTGATGGCCTGTAAGATCAGTGTACATGTATGCAAGATACATTTACTTATAGAAATACGTGGTCATTTCAGGTTTCAAGTGAGCATAAAATTTTGAATGTGAAAAGTGAATCATGAACTGAACACTGTATATATGACATATAAACAGATTCATAATAGCCTCATACCACTGAGAAACTGCTCATGTAAAAACAGAATATTAAAGGAATGGCAAGAAATCTATTTCATCATTTAGTCCTGAAGACTTGGTGACCTTAAATTGGACAATCCAGAATGTCTCTCAATACAGGAGTTTTCCTAGTCTGTCACCACACCTCATGATTGGATATAACCATAGTTTTAACTGCTGCTACCATTAACTGAGCTACCACGGCCCACTTGATTGTAATGAATAGCCACAGGATAGTTTGGGTTTTGAATACAAAAGGCAATTTTAATTTGCCTGATTTTGCAAGGCTGGATCACTGATACAACAATCAAGAATAAAATTATGACCACAATATGTTTACCATTGAATATAATGCAACAGCCCTGCAGTACATTCTCCCTTCAGGAGTAGTATTATGTTGAATTTGTATTGAATCTTTTTGAGAGAAGTATTGACGTATATTAACAATTATTATTGGCGCTAGGATTTATGATGCTGTTGAACTGTGGAGAGGGAGAACTGTACTGAGAAGTGTCCTTAATAATTTGGTCATCCCACTCATTAGGGTGACAAAAGTTTAAGGACACCCCTCAGTATAACCCAGTACAGTTCAACAGCATTACATCATCACATATCCATACGGTGGCCTGGAAATTTTGATATGTTTTGATGCATTTTGGGTAACATGTGAAGCATCGTTGTTGCCTCATAGCAAAAAGGTTGCAGGTTCACTTCCCGGCCGAGGAACTTTCTGTAGAGTTTGCATGCTCTCCCCGTGTCTGCGTGGGTTCTCCCTGGGTACTCCGGCTTCCTCCCACCTTCCAAAAGCATGGTGAGGTTAATTGGCTACGCTAAACTGCCCGTAGGTGTGCGTGCAAGTGTGAGAGGTTGTCTGTCCTTCATGTGGCCCTGCGATGAGGTGGCGACTTGTCCAGGGTGTACCCCACCGTTCGCCCGTTGTCAGCTAGGATCGGCACCAGCACGACCGTGACCCTTAACCAGAATAAGCGGAAGAAGATGAAATGAAGCATAGGTTTTCTTGATTACGTCTTATTTACCATTCATTTATGGGATCTATGATTTCGCCTTACCACCCTCTATTGATGATGCATGAGAAACCATGAGCCCATGGGCTAACTTTTACACTCTGCAATGCTTTGCTGAACTTTATTTGACCACCTTCCACTTCTGCCAGCTATTTTGCAAGGCTGGCCAGAATTCCCTGCTACGCTGTGGGAGGAGTGTCCAAAACATGTTAAAATCTGAACAAATATTTGTCTCTCTCTCCTCCAGAGTGGCATCACCTGTTGGTTCCAGCATGCTTTACTCACTGTCCCGCTACAGTCGCTATATCTCCATCCTGGATGCTGATCAGAAGACTTTACGTTGTCCACCATACAGTGGTGAACTACTTGCCAACATAGCCGACCACCGCACCTTCATCCGCCATGGTTACACCTATTTCCTTCATGTGCAGAGTGCACTCTGTCGCTTGGCAGCCAAGGCCTTTCTGTTTACCTTCACCCACCACCTCCACTTGCCAATCAGCTCTAAGGAGGGTCTAGAGGGTGTGGAGGGCAGACGTCACTGTTTCCTGCAGGAGCAACTGGGGCTGGGTGAGGAGGACAGCCAGATACTGCTCTACCTCAGCCAGCTTATCACTCAGCAGTACTTACAACCTGCAGACAGGAGCATTGCCGCAGCACCTTGTTTTAATTTCAACTACACCACCAGCATTTTATACAAAATCTGATATTATATTAGAAAGAGGATTCACATTTACATTTCTCCAGACATGATCTGTGACCCTTTGGTTTTTAGTCGACCAAATGTGATCTTAATAATGTCTAAGGTCATTTTAGATTTAGAGCAAAATGTGTTGGTTATTGTTTATGTGTGCGGTCTCTCAGTCTTGCAGTGTTTTTTCTCTGGTTCTACTCTTTCCTTTGTGTGCATGGTCAGTCATTCACTCATTTATTTTAACAAGCCACACACACAAAATAGCTGGTTAATAACAGCTTTGAGGCTGCTGGTGTGTCAAAGAGGGGAAGCTCATTTTCTGCCTCAACATACAGTTTTTCCATTTATTTGTAGCTGAACCCTGCCTTCCGTTCCTTTTCAAGAAAATGGTCTGTGACCCTGTCATACCAACTAGTTGTCTTCACCAAAGACTTGACCAGTGCCCTCTAAATGGGCAGCAGAGCTAGGCTGCTTAAATGGTCTTGGCCGAATGTGTTGCGGTTGTAAGAGCTTCTGCTTTAAGCAGCAGAAGCTTTTCTCAACACTTGTACAGGTAGCTCCAATTGTTTCCACCAATGACAACAGTTTATACAACTGAGGCATTGTGTTATTCAACTCCATATCTTTAAGAAACAGCAAGAAATTACACAGCTTTCCCCTGTTGCCCTGCAAGTCCTCATATGGGACTTGGAAGTTCAGACCTGAGTCTCCCTGAGTCGAAGAGGTGACCATAACTTTCCAGGACACTTGATGCTTCCTCTGGAAACACATGTCTCATTTTATCAAATTTCCCTTGACTGACTAATTCTAAGTAGTGCAATG
>CAAKHG010022813.1:7625-18722 GCA_901007715.1 Dactylopterus volitans
AAAAAAAAAACCCCCCCCCCCCCCCCCCGTCTCCACCTCTCCCGCTCAGATTAGACTCGACTGAAATGAGATTCCCCTGGAAATCCAATCTAGCCGTCCGCATCCTATTCCGGCAAATCTTGACTGTCCATTAATGTTCACCTGTGTGGCCGCCTGTGACCGTGTGCGAGTGTGTGTGTGTGTGTGTGTGTGTGTGTGTGTGTGAGAGAGAGGGAGAAAATGAGTGAGTCGGCCACGTTACCGCCTGTAATTCTAACTCGAGACCTCTTCAGATGGGAACCTCGCAATCGTTTGTTTGGTTGGTAAATAATTCCAATTTGTATGCAGCCGTTATTGAAATCTTCAGCTGCAAATCACTAGAAATGTCATGTGTCGAGGCAGATGATTTGAAAACGTGTCAGTAGCTCAATTTACGGTATTTATGCTGGATGATAGATTGAATTTGAAGTGAGGGGGGAAGAAAGAGCAGAGCATATTTGAATATTCACAGCAATAACACACCTCCGCGGCCTAAGGCTTTATTAAGGAAGCAATAGGTGGTATCACCACACTGCTGAAAGGAGGGACGTAACGAGGGGAGGCCACACACGACTCCTCCAATAAATGAATTGAGAGAACCGAATAACGCGTGTCAGTTAATCAGTGAGGTGCGTAGTGTGCCGATGAGTGACAGGCGGGGGTGTAAAGGTCAGTATTCGGAATGAGTTCAGCCCAACGCGGAACAAGCAATAAAAGTCCCAAATGCGTTATTTTGGGTTCGTTCTCTCTGTTTTTTTTGTTTTTTTTTGAACAGACAATGATGCAAGTTACAGTTTGTTCCATGCATTGCCCTTTAGAACTACCTGACGTGGTTGGTTCCACCTGCGGTGTCATAATAGTGATCTGGGTGAAGCCGTCAAATGTGCTTGGGATGTTGTCGTCGACGTGCAGACCGACTGCCAAACAACACAACCACGCCGCCCTCGTCCAGTCCACCACTCACACTCCATCGCTGTTGTCATCTGCAGGCAACCTGGAAAAAAACAAAAACAAAAAAACAAATCAACCAAATCAAAACCAAGCAACCAAGAAAAAGGAATAGCATATATATATATATATATATATATATATATACTCATTGGCCACTTTATCAGGTGCACCGGTTCAACTGCTTGTTAATGCAAATATCTCATCAGCCAATCACCTGGCAGCAACTCGGTGCATTTTGGAGTGTAGACATGGTCAAGAGGATGCGCTGAAGTTCAAACCGAGCATCGGAATGGAGAAGGAAGGTGATTCAAGTGGCTTTGAATGTGTATTTCAGCAACGGCTGATCTACTGGGGTTTTCACACAGGATGGTCTGAAAAAGAGGAGATAGGAGAAGATGCCTCTTTGATGCCACAGGCCGGAGGAGAACGAGCAGAGCATCTCTAACCTTGATGAGGATGGGCTGCAGCAGCAGAACACCATTCGTTCCGTACCTAAATAGCAGTTGTTGAGCGTCTGCACGTGAGCATATGGCGAGGAGACGGAGGCCTGCGTCCTCCACATTCATCGAGAAAATTACCTGCAACCAGCAAATCCGCAACATTATTAGATGAAATTTCTTTGGCAAATGTCAACGCGAAAACCCCTCGAGCACCGCCGCCACGTCCGCTGCTCGCAGGAACACTGCGGAACACTGAGCGCCCGGATTTTTACACGGATGCCCCGATGAAAGGAAATAGAAAATAGGAAATGAAATCCAATAGAACAGACAGATAGAACGGCTAAGAGGTTATATCCTCTGCAGCTGCGTTTAACCGAAATGAGCTGATTTGCAGATACGAGCGAGTGCAACGTTATTACACAGCTGAAGAGAGAGAAAGTGACAAATGGCAAAAAAAAAAAAAAAATTAAATAAAAAAAAAGGTTACCAAGAAAGATGGGGGTGAGGAGGCGGGAGGCTTGCTCAGGTGTGAAAGTCATCCTTAAGCCTTTCTGTCTCAGAGGATTCAAAATCTCCTTGTAGCCGCCAGTTGCCGGAAACCAAAAGAGAGGGAACGAGGGTTGCTGCTATTTTTTTGCTCGTTAAATCCCTTGCACCCGGTGGCAGTCAATCCGTTTCCATTTTGTCTCGTTTTCTGTCTTTTAAAGTTTTAACTTGAGAGTTGCCAGAGAGAGAGAGAGAGCGCGCGCGCGAGCGAGCGAGACAGCTGACCTGGAAAACCTGGAAAAACAATGTAAAGCTGAAAGAAACGTCGACGCCTTCCCGATCGCGAACACGTTCACCTCAGCCCTCTCCGCCGGATTGCATCATTGTTGACTTACTACGTTGTTTTACACCTGTTTTATGCCTGAAGAAAGTCTGTGACACACACACACACACACACACACACACACACACACACACACACACACACACACACACACAGAGCGATAGCATGCGTGTCTTTGGCGCAGCAGCAGCAGCAGTGTCTCCCTGTCTGAGCTCAGCTCTCCACCCCGTAACCCCAGGTAACCATAGTGATGCACGAAGCCTCACTCGGGATTCTCTGTCGCTGTTGTGAAAATGAAACACCATTAAAAACATCTCGTCAACTGCAGCGGCCGAACTTAGCTAACAGCCAGTTAGCCAGCGCGCTTGAACGCAGCATCACCTCTCACACGTGTTGATGGCAGACAAACCGAAACTGGCAGACCCCTCCTGCGGCTCTTCGGTCGTCCGTATGGAGGCATTTTTCGATTTCCAGTTGAGACGACCGAGGCTGGTGGTGGCGTTGTTATCAAGACGCAAGTTATTTGTCGTTTGTGTTCAGCGAAACCGTCTGTGGGAGCGAGGAGGTAGCGCCTCAAACATGCTAGCGCGTATGAAGAGATATCACGCCGACAGAGACCTCGCTCAGCCCGGCGCAGCGGCGACGACCCTTCGACAACAGCCAGATCTTTACGAAGCCTTCAAAATGAAACCTGGTCCGAAATCAGAGCGAACAAAAGCAACTACCAACGCTATTGGGGTTTTCATGGCGTTGGACATGCGTCTCTTTTCTGCTGTTGAAAACCACCGGTTCAAGCGACTGCTAAATGTCCGAACCGAAACCAAAGTTTGAACCGAACCGCAACTTAAAAACCAAAAGTGGAACCGAACCGCAGGTACGGTGAACCGTCACACCCCTAATTGTGTAAAATTATATGAATATTAGTTTATGATTCATCCACTGCAGCCTCCTCATACTGATTAGCAAAAGCTTTGGGCTGATAAATTACGAGAGAGATGATCTATAACCTTCATGACATACGTGTTCTCATAGTATTTTAGTTACTGTATGTTGAGTAATCATTTCTTATCAAACATTATCTAATACCGCCGCCAAGTAATTCAACCCATATTTTAATATAACGGAGGAGCAGCCACAGTGACGCCGCTGCGGGTCGCCGGAGAGTCGCAGGTGACGAGTCCCAGCGGATTTTGGCCGTGTCCTGCTCGTGAGTGAATGCAGATAACACGGTTGCCCGTGGCACGGCGCGAGATTTATTCACTGACTTCTTTATTGAAACAGCGAGGGTCTGTCTGGTTGCGCTGTAAAGAGATGCATGAGATGCTCTTTGTTGTGCTACTCAATTAGTGTTATCTGCCCCGGGCGTGGAATTTCATCATTTCAGCGGGCGGCCGTCCTCCAGCGTGTCTGCGGAGATCCGTGATGTTGTCAAACGTTATTGAGGATGAACCCGACTCAGTGGCCAACATCAGACCTCTTACACCACAGTGTGCTGATGGTGGTGTTCCAAACGTCATTTTAGACTGCGAACGGGTGTGTGAGTTTCTGTGTGGCAGTGAGTATCATTAATCCGGGGGAAAAGTTCTATATAAACAAGCCCCTTTATCATTTGCATATTGGCCTTTTAGAAAAATGATGCTCCTATCAAGCTTTTATCGGGAGGTATAAATGTTAATGTTGTAGGTGTTATTAGAAGGATTTTGTAAACTAATATTTAGGATTTCAGTAGCTCATAAATGATAGCGCCAATAGCTAATGCCAGGAGTTTGCTAGCGGGCTGATTAGTCCCAGTGAATGCCGAAGAAAAACTCAGGTATATGTAAACAAAAACGCGCATTCACTCGAGCAGTTGAGGCACATGAAAGTTCCTTATTACTATTTGAAGGAATAACTGGTGAATTGTTCAGACTTTTTCAGTCTGGACGATCGTATCTGTGGAACTCGAGCAGCCAAGTGAAATTACAAGTTGTGGCTCTGCAAGATGGTGACCCTTTGACACCAAATGATCCGTTTTTTGTTTTTTTTTTCTTTTGAAAGTGATATTGATCTGAATACAAAACTGCAGTCTTTTTTTTTCACCTGGAAAATAGGTCTGGAAAAGAAGCCTGTCCGGTATTCAGAGTCTAAACTTTTCCGTGTCAATATACACCGATCAACCATAACATTAAAAAACCAATGCACAGCCCTGCCCAAAAAAAAAACAAAAAACTACCTTCAGGAGTGTTACGTTGAATTTTTATTGAATCTGTTTGAGAGAGGTGTCGATGTACTTTGATGATTGTCACTGGGACTGTCATGTGTGTTAATATTACACTGTACTGGGCTACACTGAGAGGTGTCCCTAATATTTTGGTCACTCTGATGCATTTGAGTGGGATGTCCAAATAACCAGGGACACCTGTCAGTATAACCCAGTGCAGCTCAACAGCATCAAACACTCCAGTCCCAACAACAATCATCAAAATATCTCAACAAAAAAAGAAAACCATCAGACATGATGTATAAGAAATGAATTTTATTATGTTATGTCAATATATGCTTTGTTACAGCAGATATGCACCAAGTCTATTTTTAATGGAGGCCATATCAAGATGCACGGAGCAGAGTGATGAGACAGGAAGTCAAGGGAAGATTTACCGCTTAAATAACAGTGTAATTAACCGTTTAATTTAACAATTTCATTTATTTGTTATCAAAATAAGATCTTGTCTTCACAAAGTCTGGCGCCGCAAATTCGTCTTCAACACATTTTCACGAATATTATACATTTTCTGTCCAGCAGCTATGACTTTTTGATTGGATGGGCAAGCTTTATTTTTGTAATATGATTAAAGTGGACTCCCAGCTCATAAATCATGTTAACCTGACTGAATGTTTTATGTCTGCCGCACGCATAACAAGTTATGAATTTGAATGTGAAGGTTGTGCTCGCCGGTATGAGGCATTCCTCATCTGCAATATATAAAACATGCTCACACTGAATGTCCTTGATGTAAGTGGTAGCAAGCTGGTGTCACGCAGATATTCATTACCTCTCGTGTGTATGTGAGTTTGTGAGTTTGTGTGTGTGTGTGTGTTTCCACACAAAACCATAGAAATGGCACAAAGAGATTCAAAAAGACTTTATCACATGTGATCCACTTGGTGCGAACATTTGATAGAATATAATTGGATTTGTGAGCTCTTTGTGTGTGTGTGCGTGCGTGCGTGCGTGTGTATGCGTGCTTGCCGGCAATAAGCTACGCGTGCGCGTTTGTAATCAACATGCGGCACAAATTAGAAATCCAACCACTCTTGTTAATTGAACTGTGTTATTTACATTAATTGCTTGTTAGCTTTCAATAGGAAAGAGGAGCGTTTTTAGTCCTCTGACGCTTTCTTTTTGTGCGTGTCAACAACTCAGGCTACTACAGAGTCGGACTGTGTTTCTGTGAATGACAGAAGATGTTTGAAAATGTTTCAGAGGTGGGGAGAAGGCAAGCTGGCAGAGGCAGTGTGATGGTGGGGAGCCATGGGTCCTGCCATTCATGTGGATGTAATTTTGACATGTAGCACCTAGCAAAGCATTGTTGCATGGAAACGGTATTCCCTGATGGCAGTGGCCTCCTTCAGCAGGATAATGATCCCTGCCACAAAGCAAAAATAGCTCAGGAATGGTTTGAGGACCACAACAACTAGCTGAAGGTGTTTCCCCAGATCTCCATCCATTTCCAGCGTATGTGGGATGTGATGGACAAACAAGACCAGTCCATCTGCTCCCGACATCCTGGTGCCAGATACCACAGCACACCTTCAGAGGTCTAGTGGAGTCCAGGCCTCAAAGGCTCAGGACTGTTTTTGTTGGAAAAAGGAGGACCTACACAATATTAGTCCGGCGGTCATAATGTTATGGCTGATCGCTTCTGAAGGACACATTTGGCAGCATGAAGGAAAATCTACCGCACAACAATTCTGACACGCACGCAACAAAAAATAAAGGCTCGTTCATTTTTCTAAGGCTGCATATGAATGTCAAGTGGAAATGTCATCTCACGTCAAATGAATGTTTGTGGGAGTATTCGGGAAACCGGAGGCTGATGACAGGCAGGGAGCTGGAAGCTGCATGTGCACCCCAAATAAGTCACGACAAAGCGGAGACATTAGCAGCTCTTTGGTGTGGTATTATTTGGTTGCGCGTGGAAAATTATTAGACAAGCTGTCGGCTTTCGAGAATTCGAAAAGGATTTCTGCAAGTTTCGGCGAGATCGTTTCTTCGTTCCATAGATAAGAATAATAATAAATCGAGTGACGGGCTCCCGCAGGGTGAGCGAGTCCCTGCTGTCCCTGATTAAAAAACAGCTCTGCCCTCACGACATCTTAATGAGCGCTAAATCCTTAACTACAATATTTAGACTGGATTTGTCAGCAAACAGCAAATCAGAGATAAGAACCGTGTTATCAAGGTAGGTAAACTGTGTGTGTGTGTGTGTGTGTGTGTGTGTGTTTTGCATTCTTATGAGCAACTCCTTGATAGGAAGTCAAGGGAGTAAGTAAAACTTTACTTGTGTGTGCATGTGTGTGTGTGCATATGTGTGTGTGTGCGTCTTTCTGACAAACTCTCTCCCTCAGCCGCGCTAATGAAAGCCTCGTGATTAATGATCAATTAATTTACATGAGCTGAATAGGAATGTTCTGGATGTTGTTCAGAAAAGTAGCTGACTTTTTAATTGGCTTGACACACACCCCCCCCCACACACACACATGCAAACACACACACACACACACACGTGCGCGCGCACGCACACACACAAAAGTGGCTGAAGCTTGACAAGTTTTCCAGATCACACATAAAGCCACTTTAATCCTGCAGGCTCGCGCGGAATATTCGCCACCAGTCAGGATTCATAACGACACTGTTGTTCAAAATTAACTATTGCTGACTTCACTCCCGCTGCCGAGATTAACCACAACATGAAATGAAACACGAACGTTGTGCATAATCATGGGATGGAGCCCGTTCCTGACGAGGTAAAGGACCTCACAGTTTCGCTCCGTCTTCGGAGATCGACGCAGGTCTCATCAATCTGCATCCAAATGCCGCAACTTTAACTCATCATTAGCATTGCTAGCTCATATTGAACCTTTAAAAAAAGTCAGTGTCTGCAAACGTTCCATCCCAAAACCACCTCGGCTTTTTATGAACGCGGCTTTTGGCGTCCAGCTTGTGTGAATCTCACACAATTTAACATACGAGTGGTGCTTGAGTCCTTCCCATTAACGACGATGCTTCCAGACACCACTTACCAGCCAGCTATTATGATGTCTGCGCCTAGCGTGGAAGATAAAGGATCCATACTTAAGGTTCAAAGTCCTAAAAAAAAAAAAATCACGTTTTTTTTTTTTCTTTTTCAACATAAAAGTTAATAAGTTTAGGCACAAACACAAAGAGGAAAAAAAACAGAGCGGCCTGGCTTCAAGTTACTGCTTCCTTTCTTTCATTTTCATGTTCGTGAATGCGAATCTTGCAGCTGGAGGCAGGAAATGAGGAGTGACTGATGCTTTTAAAGCACAGGCTTGAGTTGCGGTCGCCAGTGTGACGGTTTTAAGGAGGGGGACTGACCAGCTGAATGCGTGTTGGACCCCCAGTCACCTGAATATTCAACTGGACTTTGGCATCGGCGTGTAATTCTAAAAGGATCTGGACGCAGACGCGGACCCCTGGCAGTCACAGCGGGCTTCTGGTTGTATGAAACCCTGTTAACGGTACATGCATTCATTCATTCATGAGCCATGTTGCTTAGCCTGAACAGGGTCACAAGGCTGGACACTGGGCAGGGGGCGGGGCTAACCGTCAGGACAGACGCCGCATTCACATCTGCGAGCAATTTCTTCCTCTTCCGTCCCTTTCGGCTTAACCTTATTGCTGTAAACTCCATCGGAATCTCTTCCATCTCCTGCTCGTACTCCCGCTATCTGCAAGTCTTCCCTCGCCACAGCCAGGAACGCCCTCTTCGCTCTTCCCCTCTGCCTCCTACCCGGCAGCTCCATCTCCAGCAGCACTTCCACCATCACGTCCACTTGTCCCTCCGCTGCACACGTCCAAACCATCTCAATCTGGCGTCTCCGGCTTCGTCTCCGCCACCTCCAGCCGGTTGCTGTCCCTCTACGAGCCATTCAAGCTCTCTAATTTACCTTCGGTCAGTAGGGCAGAGGCCGGAGCAGCGAACTCGAGACATAACTCGAGGCTGCACCTGCAAGTTTGAACCCGCAACCTTGAGGAACGGCGAGGAGACACTTGCTTCCTCTGTTAAAGTTGTTAACATCACGCAACAAGCGACGGCGTCGGGGGGGAGGGAGGAGCTGAGAGCGAGGAGGGAGAGGAGGGCGAGTGTTGTTTTTGATGCATTCCCCCATATCAACACCGCATCCTGATCTCCGGCGGAGCCTTCAGCCCACCTTTCCCTCGCTCTCTAAAAGTCGGTCATCAGGCGGCTTAAAAGGAGATTCCGAGGCTTTGATGTCGGGAAACAAAAGGGTGACTTTGTTCTGCAGGGAAGCTTTCATGTCCCTGAAATTAACAAGATGTAGCGGGGAAGCGACACGTGGAGAGGCAGCGGAGGGAGATGGTGCCAGAAGAAAGGCTGAGATGATGAGGAGGCCTGCCGCGCTCGACAACCGGCGCCGTCACGTGGTCGCGTCCTCTCGTCCGTCCCCGAACACGTGATAATTATTCAGTGGACTCGGAATTTAAGAATTTAGGGAATCCGAGTTGGGGGGGGGGGTGGTTGGGTGAGGGTGTCAAGGAGACCATAAATGATCTTGAGAGATGAAAAAAAAAAAAAGCCTGGATTTTAATTTTAAAGCGGATGGCACGTGGGTAAAGAGATGGCAGATAGTCAGCCGCCTGGCTTTTTCACCGGCTGGTCCAAACTGAAGCATTTTAATAGCTACCGGAAGAGTTTCCATTAAATTTCTCCCATTATAAATGCTTGTGGTCTACAGAGAATTACTATCCTCACTGATCTACTGCCTCATCCCGCAGCCCCACCTGCAGCTCCTTTTTTTCTTTTTTTTTTCTTTTTGGGGTTTTAGGTGCCTTTTACAGCTTTATGACTTGTAATAACTTTGACAATCCCTTAACTTTTATCCAGGTTTATGAGCAGATAGACCTACTGAATGTACCATATATTTAGTTATGATTTTACAGGTTTAGCCCTGCGGCATATATAATCATCGAGGTTTGTGTGCAGGACAGAAAAGTGAAAAAAGGTATTCTGTTGTTAGGTTTCCCCCCTGGATGCGACCTGCTAATGCAGATAACAAGCAGCATTATTGAAATACCACGATGACAGTTGTCATAATCACGATTAACTCATGAACACAAACACAAACACAGCAGCTCCTCGTCACTTAAAAGCAGCGCAATCCTCTTAAACAAAATTCAGCGCGGTCTGACGCCAACTTCTTATTCCCTATGGGTTGCATATGGGAAACTACAGCGGTCTTTAATCTAAATTTGTAAAAAAAAAAAAAAGTCCCAAAGGCAAATGTGCTGCCTCAAGGGGTCTATTTGAGTCGTTAAAGACGCACTTTATTGCGCGAGAGTTTTGTGGTTGTCCAATAAACTCACAATGCGGAAATTGTTGCTAATCTGGCATCGGGGGGGATTTATCTTGCACACAAATCCGCAAACAGCTACAAACTCAATTTGACATACTGCTTAGTATTTATGAACATTGTTTTGGTAGGTGACTCTGAACACAGAGGAAGAAAAAAACTCGAAACTGGATTTCATGTCCGTGCTCCTAAGAACTGTAAGGCTCTTTCACTTTGACGGGAAACTTCTCCAGGCGGCGCCCGGTCGCGACTTAAAATCTCTCCGCGGCGCCGCAAAAATAGGAGCGATGAAACATACCGCGCGCTGGGGCTCAGGGAGGAAGCTCCGTCATATCGGATGCGGCCGACACAGACGCGCTGTGGCCCTCATTGGTCATGAAAGGGCGGCATATGGGCGTGACGCGACAGCCGCGGATACAGAACGCAGCGAGGGCTCGACCTCGTGTCGCTTAATAAACCGTCGGAAAGAAAGAGAGGAGACGTCCGGCCGGACCGGATGGAGCAACATAACAATTATTGTGCCACGGACTGCTGGAAGCAGTTTGCATATGTCAGGCTCCCTCTCGGCTCATCGAGAGAACAACAGTATGGAGGCTCTGCATGAGTTTCCATAATTTAATAAAAGCACACCCTACCAATAAACTTGAGAGGGAGAATGTTGCTTTGAGTGTTAAGAGAGAAACACACACTGGTGCACACACGCTAATATAAAGACTGTATGGTGGTGGTGGCTGGTGGTCAAAGAAAAAAAAAAAGGGTGGCAAATGCGCTGCGACTATCCAGAACACACGTCCATCAGGATAGATGGGATGCAGATTCGTAAATGGTGCGAATCCAAAAATGCACACAAAAATACTCAACACGTGCAAAAACATACACACACACACAAACGGAAAAAAAAAAAAAACGCATGAGAGAAACTACCTGCATGTTCTCACATAGCGGAAGTGGTCCGGGCCTCTAGGGGGCGCTGAGCGGTGCGGACCTACGACTAGCCAACGCTTGCTAGGTTATGCGCCTGTATAAGTTGGGGAAGGCAAGACTGTTTTTGTGTTTTCATGCGTTTTGCAGCTCATTTCTCCTGTTGGAAATGTTTTGGGCAATTGCAGCGCCTTTGCCCGTGAGCTGCTGTAAAAAAAATGGAGCATGGTATATATATATATATATATATATATATATATATAAGACCAAAGCAGATTTATTATTGCATTCATGCAACATATAATGATGCTCCAACTGATAATTGTTAAATGGCTGCAGAAA
>CAAKHG010022819.1:5294-24012 GCA_901007715.1 Dactylopterus volitans
TTATGTCACCGAGCAGCAGCAGCAGACGCAGCAGCAGCAGCAGCAGCCTTGACCGTTGATCGTTATGTTTATGGTCGACTCTCTGTCCCTTTTCTCTGGAAACGATGTCTTGAGAAATGCTTTGACCTTTGGATTACCAAAGGTCAAAGGTCACAGGACCTCACAACACACATTTTTGGCCATAACTCTGGATGTCGTACACAGATGATGGCAAACGTCCATACAGACGACTGTAGATGACACCACATTTTGTATCTCAAAGGTCAGAAGTCAGCTCTTCAGAGATTCGCCCCCTTCTCATCAATATTTATTGAATGTCGGGAGAGTCTCACAATCTTTCCTAAAACATTAATTTAGACTGAAGGATGAATTTATTAGTTTGCTGGTCGAAGGTCAAGGTAATGGTAACATCAGTAAACATGTATCTGCTCATAAACCATCCACTGATGATGACATTTAGACAAATGCCCAGTATGATGAAGCGATGGCACATTTCTGAGGATACTGGTCACCATACATTTTTGTGTAAAAGCATGTTAGAGGTCCGAAAAGTGTCTGGAGGGAATCTTCAGCTCTCATGTTCAGCTTTTCCCGCCGTTCCTCCAAGCGCCTGCTGCAGGTCAGTGAGCGACCACTGCGGCGGGCGTAGGTCAGCGAGCGGCTGCGACATCCTTGCAGACGAGCGTGCAGTCATGCAAGCACGCACACGTGCTGCAGTGCAAGCAGCCGCGCAGACGTGGCGTGTGCAACGCCGCACGCGTCACGCCGCACGCGTCACGCCGCACGCGTCACGCTGCCAGCTCAACAGATGCCGATGCAACATGACAAAGTCCTATTCATGAATTTTATGAAGATTCAATAAAACTGGCACAAGATTGATGGCGCTAACCTAATATCACAAATGAATATAATTAGATATATTATCACATTATGAAGATTTCTGATGTGGGTATTCTCGTGTCCTCCTCAGAATCTGTTTGCACTGGCAACAGATGAGGAACCAGAAGTAAGGAAGAACGTGTGCAGAGCTCTGGTCATGCTGCTGGAGGTCCGCCTGGACCGTCTGCTGCCACACATGCACAACATCATCGAAGTGAGTGAAGCTGAGAAGGTGGTGAAGGAAGTGCCACGTGTGTGTCACGTGGGCCTCGCCGATCAGACAATCTCACTTCGGGGTCGCGATCAAATTTCAGTCTCGGTCATCAAGATGGGACATTTTTAATCGATGACGTACGGCAAAAGTAAGCGCGACAACAGCATATCGGAGTCTGCCGGCTACTGTTTGCTATGCAGGCAGGATACGCCCACATCTCGTCGTAGGCGTGGCTATAGTTGTAACGGGAGGTAAACGGATAGAGGGGTTGGGAGAAAGGAGGAAAAATGAGTAATCGAGGATGGCGAAAGTAATGCAGACCGTTAAAAAACCACATCACTGTATCATCCAGAAGCAAAGATACTGTGGGTGAAAGAAAAGGTAGCACGATGTCAGTGGTGTGGAAGCAGATGAAGCCGGTCTGCAAAACATGCCGGCGCTTGGTGCCAAGCAGGTCGGGAAACACCAGGAGCCTGTTCAGTCACCTTATGTTATTAAGCTTTTACGATAAAGTTTCAATGGCTCTCTTGTTCCTGCAGTCTCCAGTCAGGATGCTCCCCGGCCTGGCAGAATCAGCAAAAACTGATCATGTGTTAAAAACCCAGATCGATCAATATGATAAAAATATCATAAAAACACTTTTTGCCATATCGCCCAGCCTCGGTGTCGTGTGCTGTAAACATGAACTCACCTTCTCCTCATGGCGTCTCAGTACATGCTGCAGAGGACGCAGGACCAGGATGAAAACGTGGCTTTGGAGGCCTGCGAGTTCTGGCTAACTTTGGCAGAGCAGCCGGTGTGCAAGGAAGTGCTGTGTGGACACCTCTCCCAGTAAGAACACACACACACACACACACACACACACACACACACACACACACACACACCAACATGTAATTCATACACTTGCGAGTCCGGTACAAACACTGATGGCTGTTGATTCATAGGGACCTTGACAGTAAGTCAGTGAAAGACCTTGTCCCAGGATGATGTTGTTCCTCCTCACCTCAGGACTGCTGATTAAGAACCCTGGCTGTTGACCTCAGCTGCGGCATCTGTCACCACGCTGTCACATGAAACTGTGCTCACTGCAGGAGTCCGCTGTGAGTGATCACTGCTGGGCTTTGACCTATCCTTGCCCTTTGTTCCCATCATTTTTCCTCCAGGCTCACTCCGGTGCTCGTCAACGGGATGAAGTACTCGGAGATTGACATCATCCTGCTCAAGGTCAGTTTATGTAGCTGGATGTTTGCAGCTGTCGTGAAGCTGGTGAATCACTCGGTGACTCAGGCTTGAAATGCACCTCAATCAAGTGGCTTGTGTGACTGTTTGGCTCAGAAACGCATTTTGCCACCAAAGTTTTTAGACACTCGTATACAACCGATCTTGAGCTTGAAATGTACTGTGTGATGCGTCCAGCTGTCCTTTAGCTATTTTTGATTAAAAAAAAAAAAAAGCAGGCCTTGTGCTACGTACTTGGCTCCTCATCGGGGCTTTTCACCATCAGGGGGACATCGAGGAAGACGAGGCCATTCCTGACAACGAGCAGGACATCCGGCCACGCTTCCACCGCTCCCGCACAGTCGCCCAGCAGCACGAGGGAGATGGCATCGAGGAAGAGGAGGATGAGGATGATGAGATGGATGACGATGACACCATCTCTGACTGGAACCTACGTGAGTTCAGCACCTGTGTAACTGTGGTCGCTATTGAAATGTATTTTGGCGTGGGAGTGGGCAGCAGGACACCTGGATGTGGTTGGCATCTACTGCATTTCTCCCCACGTTTCTCCCAATGTTAGGCAAGTGCTCAGCAGCAGCGTTGGACGTGCTGGCTAACGTGTTCAGGGATGATCTGCTGCTGCACATCCTGCCCCTGCTCAAAGAGCTGCTCTTCCATCCAGAGTGGGTAGTCAAGGAGTCGGGCATCCTCGTGCTGGGGGCAATAGCTGAAGGTACGAGGGGAGGGGACATAAAGCCATAGGCTCCTGGACGCAGTGTGGAATCCCACTGTTCTTACCTGTCTGCCTCCAGGCTGCATGCAGGGCATGATCCCGTACCTGCCCGAGCTGATCCCCCATCTCGTCCTGTGTCTGTCTGACAAGAAGGCCCTGGTGCGCTCCATCACCTGCTGGACACTCAGTCGCTACGCTCACTGGGTTGTCAGCCAGCCGCCAGATATTTACCTGAAGCCTCTAATGACAGAGTTACTCAAACGCATCCTGGACAGCAACAAGCGCGTGCAGGAGGCCGCTTGCAGGTGAGAAGGAAGTCCCGTTGAAGCCACACATTTACGTGGGATCAGGGAGACCGGTGGTGCGTCAGAATCGGGGTTAGCCATGCCTTCACCATCGGGTTCTAGTTTATCCAGACACTGCTGCCCTACAGTGTGTTCTCCTCTTTGAACCTCAGTGCCTTTGCCACTTTGGAGGAGGAGGCGTGTACAGAGCTGGTTCCCTACCTGGCCTTCATCCTGGACACGCTGGTGTTCGCGTTCAACAAGTACCAGCATAAGAATCTGCTCATCCTGTATGACGCCATAGGAACGCTGGCGGACTCGGTGGGACACCACCTGAATAAACCGGTATGCGAAACATACATGTGCATCCGTTTTCACTCCACATTTCTGCGTGGCTGGAGGTTTGACCTGGCTTTAGAAAACAATGTCGTATTTCTCCCCAGTTTTACTTTTATATGTGGACTTTCAGATGTTGCAGCCAAAGAGGTCTTTCCCAGAAGTGCAGCATCAGACACACACACACACAAATCCTCTCTGCCTTTTAGGTTTAATGTAATTTAATATGGGTGAACGCTTTTCTGTCTGTGATGCTGACCCTCATCGGCTGCACGCTCTCTCTGTCTAGACTGACATCTGATCTGTTTTTAGGAGTACATCCAGATGCTGATGCCTCCACTGATCCAGAAATGGAACCAACTGAAAGATGAAGACAAAGATCTCTTCCCTTTGCTAGAAGTCAGTCTCTAACACATGGTTAAGGGCTACAGAAATCTCCCCACAGTAGATGTGCATTGCTTCAGTGGCTTGGTGTGATGACGATGATGCTGTGTGATCAGGCCACTGACTGTATCTGCCCGCTGTCTGCTTCCCTCAGTGTCTGTCGTCTGTAGCCACAGCCCTGCAGAGCGGCTTCCTGCCCTACTGTGAGCCTGTGTACCAGCGCTGCGTTAACCTGGTGCAGAAGACCCTCGCTCAGGCCATGGTGGGTGTGCAGGTCCTTCAAATGTGCACACACACAACAACTCAACCATTGACACTGAGGCAGAAGCCTGTGGACGTCTCCAGTTACTCAGCCTTAATTTGACAAACTCCTGTCTTTTTTTTTTGCGTTATCCGACTAATGGCCACGTACATTAGTCGTGTACACACACACACACACACACACACACACACACACACACACACACACACACACAGGCATGATCCGAAGCAAATCTAGAAGGAGGATGAATCCTGGACAAACGCATGAACGCTAATTTTGCTCCATGTCTGAACACCTGGAGAGAACAGACTTCATAACTGAGTTATTTCTAGTACATTTAATGTGACTGTCCAGAAGTCTGTGATATGAATGTTCAACTATATCACATATATCTCTCTTAATTTTCATAGGATGATGATGTTTGCCATTTCCTGTTATATTTTCTTTATGTGATGTCACCATTTCACTATTTTTCTCTTTACTTGTCCCTCTCTTATAACCATATTCGTGCTTTAACTGGCTTTTCTGTATTGTCTTAATTTTTGGCTTTTTGCCGTCTATTCCTTCATAAATATATAAATGTAACTATTATTCCCCTCCAGCTTCATCAGTCCCAGCCGGATCAGTATGAGGCCCCTGACAAAGACTTCATGATCGTGGCTCTGGATCTCCTTAGTGGACTAGCAGAAGGTCTGGGAGGTACCATTGAGCAGCTTGTTGCTCGTAGCAACATCCTCACCCTCATGTACCAGTGCATGCAGGTGAATAGCTGTGAAAAAGTGCAGTACACCACTCGTCCAGTTCACTCGTATATTCATATGCTCGTGGACATCACCATGTTCGTCCTCTCCAACCATTCAGGACAAAATGCCCGAAGTGCGTCAGAGCTCTTTTGCTCTGCTGGGGGACCTGACCAAGGCGTGCTTCCAGCATGTCAAACCCTGCATCGGTATGTTCTTTGCAGTCGCCTGAAGCGATGTTGTGGCGCTAAGTTTTAGTCAGATGCCAAGTTGACCTCCTCTCCTTCTTGCAGCTGATTTCATGCCCATTCTGGGTACTAATTTAAACCCAGAGTTAATATCAGTGTGCAATAATGCAACATGGGCAATCGGAGAGATATCTATACAGATGGGTGAGTGCTTCACCGTTAACACATATTGAACTGTATATTTGTCACCAAAGTGAACCTTTTTCGTCCGTCCCGCCTCCATAGGGCCTGAAATGCAGCCGTACATCGCCATGGTGCTGCACCAGCTGGTGGAGATTATTAACAGGCCCAATACCCCAAAGACCCTGCTGGAGAACACAGGTACCACGCTGTGGCAGTGCTGAGCATGCCAGCCAGCCAGCCAGCGCCACACACACAGGGAGGTGCTCACACTCCGGTCCATTCAGCCACCTTAACAGCACTCCCTCCTCTTCTGCCCTGTAGTCAGTCAGAAAGGGCTTACTGGTTTTGCTGGTTCTCTCTGAGGTATGCAGAGCACGTCCATTGGCCTATTAATAGAGACTCAAGTGCACCTGGGCAAACCCTGGTGTGACTCTTGAACCATGCAAGCGCCCAGCGTTTGGCATTACCCGACTGCACCAGCGAGTGTCATGTATCAGTGACACACACCAGACTGTAAAGCATAAGCAGGGAGGGTGTGTGAGAGATGGGTGAGTCCACAGTAGCTGAAGGTTAACATGAGACATAGTTACACTCAGACAGGAGCTACTGAGAGAATTCTGACACCGATGACATGTAGCCCTCCAGGTTAGAGCTCATCCAGAGGAAGGTCACACTCAGCTCCCGTTTGACCTCCAGATTGTGACTCCATGAGTCTGGGAGACCATCCCATCAAAAACTAGTCCTGCAGGGCTGAAGTGTAACTTGCCTGGATAAAAGAAAAACTAGGGACCCTGTAGATGTGTTCCTGTTTGTTTGCTGTCAGTTTATTTGTTGCTTTTATTTACTGTTCTTTAAATGTGGATGCATATCTGCCAATAGATGTTAAATGTTGTTAAGAATGGCCAATGTTTGATGCAGGATACATGATAATTCAACCTGGAGCCGATGCGTTCACGTCTATCTGACCAGTGAACCCGCCTCCACCGACCACTGCATGTTTTCAATGGATTTACTGAAAACGCACCAGTGGAGGCAAAGGTTCACAGCACCATGACACACAGTGGTGGTTCTGCCGCTGGCGACAGAACCACGCCATCACTGGAACCAAATTGAAGTAGCTTACAGTCGCCGTGTAAGTCCACAGTCAGAGGTGGGCGTGGCTTCATACTCCCAACAAGCTGATCCTGCACTGAACTTTACTCTAATGAGCATACCATCTGCTTTCTGCATGTGTCATTGGACTGTTCATAAATGCCTGTTTGTTAATGAGAATGTTGCATAGTTCTGTGTCTCTTAAACTTAGGTCCTCCCTCCTCTCTGCCTCATAAGAACCTGCTGTGCTGGATACTAGTCTCCCTCCATGTAGTTGGCTTGGAGTAATCTGTCATTTCCTTTCAAAAGAACAAAAGAAAAAAAACCAACAGCTTTTTTCTGTTTCTTATGTAAAAAATTAACATTTGTGAGTTTAAGGGAGAAATCTCTGAAAGCCTTGCTCAGGCCAGTCTCTCTCTCTCTCTCTCTGTCTCTCTCTCTCTCTCTGTCTCTCTCTCTCTGTCTCTCTCTCTCTCTCTGTCTCTCTCTCTCTGCCTCTGTCTCTCTCTCTCTCTATTTCCCACGCACGCACGCACGCACGCACACACACACGCACACACAGCTCAGCTAGCCTGTGTCTTCATTTGAAATCAAGCTAATTTCAGTCCTTCCAAGATTTGAATAGTTGTTTGATCCGTATGATTTCTGAAAGCAGATGCCTTTGTTTGCCTTTTCTATGAATGTCCTGTCAATGTGTTCTCCCTTAAACGTGTTGTATGTTTTTTAGAGTGTCATATTTTACATTCTCCCCCCTGCGGCTGCAGGGGCAGTAATAATCAACACTTGTGAAATCTTCTGTTTTATTATCATGCACAGATTCTGTTGATTTCTGTCTCTGAGTTGTTTGTTTTTTCTTTATTTTTCTCCTCCCCCTCCTCATTGCTCATGTCTTGGTTGGCGTTTGGTGGTGTGTAACCGTGATTGCGTTACCTTAGCAATAACAATTGGTCGTCTTGGTTACGTTTGTCCTCAAGAGGTGGCACCCATGCTACAGCAGTTTATAAGACCCTGGTGTGTATTATTCAATCTTTTATTTAATTCATCTCCTCTGCCTCCTTCCTGTCCTCTCCTCTGTCGCTCTCCTCTCTCTCTCCCTCTCAAAGAAAAGTCTTTTCAGTTGTTTTTCTTTGGTTTCTTATCAGTTTGTGATCATTGCCAACCACGTGACTAACCCTGTCCTCTTTTAGGTCCTATTTGTGATTCTGTTTTTTTTGTTTTCGCCACAGTAGCACCTTCATGTATTATACCTTAATTTGCTCAGTTTCAATATATCTTTTTTCCCCGTCATTGTTAACTGTCGCTAACTGCCTAAGAGATGCATGGGATCAGATTTGTCACATGCCTGCTGGCTCAGCAGCAGAGAAAGGACCAAAGAGCATTTTCCTAAATCCCTTTCTCATCCAGTAGTCACCCAGCTGCATGTGCCTGTCCCAGAAGCTCCCCCCGACCTCATCTAGCCAATCTGTCACTAAAGTACCAGTCTTACCTTCAGAGTGCTCTAGACGAAACACACTGCTCATAGACCAATCAGTGCCGTTACTCAGCGCCGAGTAGTTGTGTTACGATGTTTGATTTCTTTTCCTTGGCTCTGTTTTGTGTGCATGCTCGTCGTGATGTGGATATCTCGGCTCACGATAGATTCAAGTTCCTCCTTGTAGATGTGTGCGCAACGCACGCTGTGTGACAACCCACACGTTAGCATCTCTGTTTTAAAGTAGCGCTAGGATTTCTCACAAATATGTGAATAGTGTTAATTAATGTTAGTGTACCAAGTCTGACGAGTATTTTTGCTTTAGTTGTTCTTAGTGGCAGTTGGTAGTAGATTCATACGGAACAAAAGCTCTCTGAAATGGTCTGATGATAAATGTGGCCGTCCCCGTTTGTCAGGTGCACCTCCCTGCGAAACATAAGAGACAATGAGGAGAAAGACTCGGCGTTCCGAGGAATTTGCACTATGATCAGTGTGAATCCCGGAGGTGTGGTGCAGGTGAGGTCCGGCGATAGGACGGCCACCGCGTTGTTCAATGTCTCCCGAGGTCCAACCGTTGCCTCACCTCTCTTTTCTGGGGCAGGATTTCATATTCTTCTGTGACGCAGTGGCCTCCTGGGTGAATCCGAAGGACGATCTGCGAGACATGTTCTACAAGGTAAAAGCTCAAATTCAGACGGAACCTTAACATTCATCTGCTTGTTTTGCTTAAACTGCAATGATTTGATGGCGCTTTCTAAAATTAAAGTTGAGAACAGTAGATTTTGGGCTCGGAGGACTTTTCCGTCAGTCGTCCCTCCCACCTGCCAGTGGTCAGTTTCTGCGGTTGACACCGATGATAACTTCATCGTGCCTGGGACGTCATCTGAAGGAGCTGTTAGAAACCGGAGTGAACTTCTTCTCGTTATGTTTTTGATTTCAGATCCTTCACGGGTTTAAGAACCAGGTGGGCGAGGAGAACTGGAGGCGCTTCTCGGATCAGTTCCCGCTGCCGCTGAAGGAACGGCTGGCGACCTTTTACGGGGTGTAACAGTTTCCACGGCAGCGTGCCTCACCTGCGGGGTGGGTTTCCTGTCTCTGCTGATGTCACCGTGCACACTGCCGCCGATGCTGCCGCTGGGACGAGTTTCATTCAAACGGCTGTTTCTCTTCTTCTGCGCAGGTCATTCATGACGGGAAACAATATAGGGAACCTCTTTTACCCAGGGAACATGTTACCCTTTACTGGGGGGAAGGATCTGCCTAACGAGGGGAGGGAGGGGGTGCAGACCCCTCCCTGACCTGGAGGACGGGGTGGGAGGGAGGTGGTACCTGCGGTGCCCAGTGCCCCTCTGCACAGGCAAAGGGGGGAAATGGACTGCCAGAACAACCTTATATCACGGGAGGAAAACTCATGTAACCACATACGAAATAACGAAAATCACCCTTTTATTTTCTCTCTCCATTTACTCTCCAAACGTCTTACTGTCACCCGAACTCCTGAGAAGAAGCAAAGTGGAGAACTCTTTAAGAAACTCTGTGGAGCACGTGCTTAGATGAGGCGTTTGCACATATTGAAAGATTAGCATTTAAAGCCCTCTCTGCCACGTACACGTGGCGGCAGGCAGCCGGCGTAGCCGAAGGAGGCGTCGTAGCGAGGACGGTTTAAGTTTAAGTTAAAGGTTCGCCGGAAGATCTCTTCTCTAACTACAAAGGTGGCTTAAAGCTGCATAACACAGAAACGGAATTGTCCCCTAACTTAAAAATACTGCATATCGCCGAGAATAAGTTACCATCAACATGGTCGCCAGGTGATCAGCGTTCCCAACCTTTCCGATTATGTCACTGGAGAGCACAATGTTTTCTTTTGGGAGCAGCTTTTCTGGGAGTAGGTAGCATGCTTGTACCATTGTGAAAAGCTGTAGCGCGTTAGTGGTGTATGTTTTGTGTTTGACGCCCTCGTTGGCCCTTGACGAGGCTCTTTGACCTTTTGTAACTTATCTACTTGCAGTACTTTGTTCCCTCGCTAGCAGCGGATTGCGGCGCTCAGCTGTAATGTAGCAGGACTGGGTTCCGCGCTGCAGACGCAGGAACCGTGTCAGATCTTCGGCTGCGGCGCGACGCCGGCGCTGAGGCGGTCGCGCGTGGTCTCGCGCGGTCTCGCGCGGACGTGACGCGGACGCCCGGCGACAAGCGTATCGAAGCTTTCAGCGCCTACAATCCTTTATGTCGTCTTATCTTCATGAAGGAGGAGTGAATGGGAGCCAGTCATCATCATCATCATCTTCATCATCATGATTCTCGTTTCTTGGACTTTTGTGACGACAATGACACGAATCCCGTCTTTGTGATGTCTGTGACGTTTGGCCGTCGGAACCATCCAAGCCGACGTTAGATATGTTTTATCTCTCAGTGTACTGAAGCTCTCTTGCCGCTTGTTTGGCTTCCTGTGCTACAAGCATGACCTTGAGGATGACCGTCATGTGTTTGGGTGGTTGTGTTTCGTGGGCTGTTTAGATGCTTTTCATCTCTTGCATGTTGGTGGCCCCTCACAGCCCAACATTTACCGGGGGGGGTTATTGAGGGAGGAGGGGGGGTGGCGCCTCAATTGGGGGGGTTTAAAAAGTACATAGTGACCACTGGGAGTGGACCTGACTCTGGCCGGCGTGTCCTCTCCACACGTTTGCCCCCATAGCTTTTTAAATACTGTGAAACTACAAGGATGTTCTCGTCTCTGGTTGTTTTGTGCTCTGATCATTTTCTGAAGTGTTTTAAGTTACAGCCTGAATGTATTCCATGATGGGTCGACGTGACGGAGACGATGTTTTTACGCCCGATCATTTTTCTCTCTGCTGGCCAGAGCAGTAATTGCAGTATTTTAACACTTTTTTTGTTTTTTTTGTTTTTGCGATGCACATGAAATTTAAAATTTGCAAAATGCTTGAAATTGATGATGTAGCCAAACCCTTCGAGACTTTGAGCTTAATGTGATTAACTCAGATCGCTGATAAAAGTGTTGCTGCTAAACTTAATGCAAAAAGTATGATGTAATCGGGTTTCTCGATTTGTTGAAGTATTTTAGTGTCTTAGATAAATGTCTGTACTTAACAATTTGAAATATATAATTGGTTTCTTAGGTTAACGAGGTCATTGGCGCTAAATGCAGGATTTAAATGTATCATCATGGAATACAGAGGCAAATGCTCGTATGTGCCACGTGAGTCAGTGTTTCGAGGTGATTTTTGTCTGTCACATTCCAGCTGTTTGGCATGCATAGAAATGAGTAATCACGGCTTGCTGGCGTGTGTGTGTGAGCGCGCGCGCGCGTGTGTGCGTGAGATACGTCGAAAGAGTGTAGCTTTATAAATCACATGAATCAGTCCCCATAGTTACCGTGCTGTATATCTGACTTTGACTGCTGCTATGCGTCGTAGTTGTGTTTCACTACTTGAATCTGTGTGTTCTATGTGTTAACCTCAGGATGTCCGTGTTCAGTGGGTTTTTTTGTTTGTTTGTTTATTTAAATCTTTTTTCCCCATGTGGCCCGTGCACCTGAACGCATCCTCAGACAAACTCAGATTAGCCAAGCGCTCGTCCGGTGTGGCATGTTTAAACACTCAGCAGTGGCAGGGCAGGGGGCGGAGCTAAATCAGAAACGGTAGCGTGCACACACTCGATGTGCTTTTTGTCGTTAGCGATTGTCAGCAAACTGCGCGAGCGTTCCGAGAGGCCGGCGCTTGGAGAGCCGATCCATCCAGTTTTTGTTTTGCAATAGTTCTACAGAACCCTGCACCTAAAGAGACCGTAGACGCCTAATTTAAACGCAGAGAAATGGCTGGATAAGTTGGCATAAACTAAAGTTTGCAAATCTAAGTTTGACTTTCTATGAAGCTTTATTGAAAAATTTGTATTTTCTAAAGCACCCACCAATGTTGAGGAATGTCTGTAGTCAGAGGAGCTCCTGTACTCATCTTCGTTTAGCCTTCAGACTTGATTAGACGATCTGCCTTCATCGTTTTGCTAAATAATAAAAAACACCACTTTGATAGACATGTTTTTTTTTTTAATAAGCTGCTGAATTTGAAAAAAAAAAATTAATACTTTTGGGGCCACCAAATATTTTGGATCATGCAAAGATTCTATATTGTACTGTAGTAATTTTGTAATATTTGTAAGATGATATAGTGGGTGTGACTGGTTACCATTGCTTGAATCTGTACATTGTTCCAATAAATTGTTTACATTATTGTGGGCCTTTTTGTCTTGTGATTTTCTCAGATTTGGCAGATTCTTCTTCTTCCTTGCAGCAGCAGGATGTCGGCCGGAGGAAAGAGGAACTGGATGTTGAGTAACACCTCTTTCACTCACTCGCAGGCTGATGTTGCCATTTGACTTTTCATGAATTGTTATAGTCATCCACCGATTAACGTGACAAATGGAGCGGTCACGCCGTGTCGCTACACGCTTTAAATCTGTCTCACTAAATATAAAGGCTGAAACATAATGTCAGTATTTCAGAGATGAATCAACTTGTGAAGTAGTTAAATCCTGAGACCGTCTGAGGACGAGCCCAGCGACATCCAGGTTTCAGGGTTAAAAGTGCATCCGTCAGTTCGTTTAGATGAACACAGTTTTGATGCAAAGCAGACGCAGATTTGTTATAAATGCAAGAAAGTAACATGCATCCTAAATGATCCATCGTGTTCCATGGAAAAACCTGGATTGGAAATCTGGTTGCCATTCATAATGAAGTTATTTACATTTGGCTGACGCTGTTCATGCGTCGCGTGTTGCGAGCTCTTCCCCGTCCACTCTACTCGCCTTCGCTACCAGGTACTTTTCTGGGGGTCGTTCTCCGTTAGAAGATCGTCCTGCCCCGTCGTCATAGTTGCACCACTGCTGTGATGTCATCTTCCTGGTTCCCGTTTTTGGAAGTACAAAATTATCGCTGCGGCCGCAACAGTAGTTTGGTTGTTTAAAAATGGCGGCACGGTTTGGCGCGTTTATGACGCTGTGATGGTTCTCTGACCAATCAGAGGTTTGCAGTGTTTCCACGGCTCCTGTACCTCATAGTACCTGGTGGGCCTTCTGTGGAACCCCAGGAGAGCAGCTACTGAAAAAGTGGTAGCTGGTAGAGTAGATTGGAGTCTGGAGTCACACGGAGTGCAAGAACGCCATTAGTTTAACAGTAAAACTGTCACCCAAACATGCACGTTTTAATCTCAAATCCACAAATGTTAGGTCAGAGGCCTGGACGTTGTTCTGTGACGGCGCCGGCGGTTCCTCGGTCCCCCAGCTGGCGCCTGGCTCTCAGGGGACTCCTGCTTGTTGATGCACTGCGCCGCTGCAGGGGCCGAAATCTCCTCGGAACAAAATTAAACAGCGACGGGTTTTTTTTTTAACAGAATAGTAAACAGGACTGAAATACACAGCCGCCTCAAACGTTTGCGCGCATATGGTCGGGAGCGCTGTTTGCCCGAGATCGCGAGGAGAAGGTCTGCGCCGGGTCCACTGGGGGTCCATGAGCGGCGCTGTTTCGGGTTTGCGCCGGTGTCCGTCGGCAGCGCTGTTTCGGGTTTGCGCCGGTGTCCATGAGCAGCGCTGTTTCGGGTTTGCGCCGGTGTCCGTCGGCAGCGCTGTTGGAGGCGCAGCGGCCGGCTGGAGGTGGAGTCTGTAGGCGGGGAGGGAGAAGAAAGCGGAGCGAGGAGGAAAACGGGGAAAGGCAGATAGAGCAGGACGGAGCGCAGAGACGCTGGATGAATTACGCTTTAAAAGTTCCACTCCAGCTAATCAAAGAGTTGCGGCGAAGAGGAACCCGCCAAGATGATAACGCCCTACTTCGTGGAGAATTTCTGGGTAGGTGCTGTCGGTCGGTTGCGGCGTCTCACACCGGCGCGGTTCGGCGTTATTCCGCCGCCGTGTTCCCTCCCTACCATGTTCATGTCAGCCAGGAATCACGTCGGAGTCGCGGCGCGGACGCGCTCGTCTGCTTTGCCGCGGTCGTTGTCCGGTGGGCTCCGGTGTCCCCGTGCGGACCGGCCGGACCGTCCGGCGGCAGCCCCGCGGCCGGCAGCCCCGCGGCCGGCGGCGGTTCATTTTCTGTGGAGCCGATATTTGGCCAGCCCGGGGTTTGGGCCTCTGTTAACCCATCTAGCTTGAAACGCCAAGGAACACGCCCCCGCCTCCGCTCATTGGCCCTCGGCGGCTTGCTTGGAATGTTTATGATAAGTTCCTCGAAGGCTATTGGACGCCCCGCCTGTCAGTCATCGCCACTTGCTGGACGCGTCATTTTCTTCCGTAACAAAGTTTCGGTGAGAGGCCAGATGTTGAGAAAGTTAGCGAGCAGGTTGAAACCACCGCGTCAGCTCGTCCCCGCGGCCGCGGCCGGGCCCCGTCTCACCGTGTGTGCGGCGGCGGCGGCGGCTCCCCGCCGAGAGGTCATTAATCTCCCGGTTACTGCTTGACGTGGCTACGCTAGCAGGTTCACCAGCGGGCGCCTGCTCAGGCTCGCGTCGCCCCGCGTCCTGCCCCCAGTCGCCCCGCGTCCTGCCCCGCGTCGCCTCCGCTGGGCTTTAACGTGCCTGAACAAACATGGTGACTGACGGCCAGGCAGGCTCGTGACCTCCAGCGGAGCCAGCGGAGCTCCACGCTGACGCCGCGGCGACGCCATGTCTGCCCGCTCTGACCTGCTGCAAACGCCCGAGTCCTGCTGGCTGACCACCATTTTCCCTCTGAGGGGCTTGCGACCAAACCCCGGGTCCAGGATCTCCTGGGGCTTCTGCCTCATTCGGGCATTAGCAGTGAGCATGTAAGAGCAGAGGGTTCCTGGCCCACACCGCCGTCTGTGAGAAGCTCAGAAACCGAGGCACGTCAATGGTGCTAGAACATGTACACTTATCAGCCATAAGATTACGACCAGCGCGTGTCCACCATAGAGTATAATACAACAGCCCTGCAGTCAGTTCTCCCTTCAGGAGGAGTTTTATGTTGGATTGTGATTGAATGTGTGTGAGAGAGGTGTTGACATGTTTGAATGATTGTTATTGGGACTGTAGTTTGTGAGGCTGTTGGACTGTGCTGGGTCACACTGGGAGGGGTCCCTAATATTCTGGTCACCCCACTAATGTGCACTAGGGTGACATAAAACTCCTCCCGAAGGAAGAATTTATAGCAGGGCTACTGTGTTCTATGGTGAACATGCAGTGGTCATGATGTTTTGCTTGATTCACATATATTTGTGTGTGTATGTGAAGACGAGTCCAGCAGAACTCCTGGTATCTAGTTAAGTAATTTTAATTGTTTAAGCTTCTGAGCCGCAGTGGCATTCATGACGCTGCTACAAATGATCTGGATTGTTGTTTAGCTTGTGCTTTAAAACGTGTTCTTGTGTGGTAAATCAAAGTTCTCCAGGCCTCAGAAGGGTTGAGCTGTGGTGTGTTTGTCCACCAGCTGATCTGCTGGACACGCCAGACATTAATTTTGCATCCCTGCCGTTTCTGAGCTCCTACAGTAGCTGGCCGGCCGTTAGCCTCAGGTCACCTCAGCTGCAGGCAGAGGACGGCGTAGGAAATCTCCATCCCACATCTCCACACTGGTTTGAGAAAAGTTGAGTGTTGGAGGCAGTTTGGGAGAGTCCGGTTGTGTCGGCTCCCGAAGCCTCTTTCTAAAGGGACTCCATCATTAACTGAATGGAAAAGAGGGGAGCCCGAGCACTCCCGATGCATCAATCTGCCCTTTGTGCACCGCTGTGGAGCCACAAGAGAATCCACTGATGGCAAAGATCAGCTGTGTGTTTAACATGCAGGACACACACACACTTGGCATCAGCAGACGCATCCATTTCACTTGGGCTTGACTGCAGATCATCGCCCCGAGCGCACAAATATTAGACTGTCAGATCTGAAAAGTTGCCCGACCAAAGTTGGCTTTTGCACGAGCATGCGAGCGCACACACACACGTGCATACACACACACACGTTCATGCACACACACACGCACGCACACAGGCAAAAAGATGCCATGCCCTCTCACTCTGGTCTTGTCCCTGCTGCTCTTCCTTCCACATAATCTTGGCTCCCATCTCATCTACTCGCCATCTCCCTTCCCTGAGCTGATGAGCAGGTCTGGTGGGAGTCAGGCGTCCAGGTCCAGGTCCACCTGTCCTGGTACATCTGCTCGTGCCCTTGACCAAGTTTCACTGGCTGCAACCTTCCTGCTCACTGGCTGTATTTGTGCGTCTCAAATGGGCATTTCTCTCTTTTTCTCAGCATTCGCATCCATGAGGATGTCGGAGCAGCAGAAGGGTGATGAAAATTTCCACTGTAGTAGTAGTAGTAGTAGTGGTAGTAGTAGTGGTAGTGGTGGTGGTAGTAGTGTAGCGGTAATAGTAGTTGCAGTAGGAGTAGTATAGTCCTGATTCTGGAAGGCTTTTAATTTGAAAAGCAGCCTCCCCTTGAGTGGCGCTGACAGGCGAGCTCATGCTAATGAGCCCGTGTTCAACGCCGAGTCTGGCGTCGCCGCCAGCGGGTCGTGGGAAAGTAAGATGGCCGTCTGGCAAGCTGTCCAACGGCCTCAGGACCGTCGTCTCCTGTTACCTGGATCATGCTGGTGGTCCTGAAAAGTTCTCACCTGACTCGGCGTGCTGGTCACGCGAGTCGTTGGCAGTGTCGCAGTAGCACGGCGGTGGATGAAGAAGAGGCGGCGGCCAAGAGTGACGCGTCTCCCCTCCTGCAGAGCCACCGAGCTGCTGCAGAGCCACCGAGCTCCTGCAGAGCCACCGAGCTCCTGCAGAGCCACCGAGCTGCTCCACATCTCCAGCTCGCAGCAGGAGCTCTGTGGGCCTCGGCATCGGCAGAGCAGTGAAGCCAGATATTGAGGAAGAGGAGGGTATGCCTGGGGTGGCTAATTCACTGTTTATGCTTTTCAGTTTATTTATTTTGAACTTTTGAATATTTGCTGCATTTGTTTGCTACCACGTCACCTCGTTCTTCATCACTGTTCTGACAGCGGACCTACAGGGAGACGTATGATTGTAATGCTCAAGGTGACAATATAAACGATAGTTTTTGGAATGTGAAGATTAAATAATCCCGTTAAAATGAAGAAGGAAATGAATAGAAGCACAGGTACAGTGTGTCTTGTACATACTTGTACACTTACTTGGGCGTCCCTGAAAGTGCCTGCACCGCCTCTGTTGACAAGCAACGCACAAGACCACCTCGTGAAATAATTAAGTTAATTTGTATAAGATATGTAACTGACCCTTTAACGTATATAAGCAACGTCTTCTCCCTCAGACAGAATCTGATGGCGACCCCACCAGCGCACATGCAGAGCTCTCGCTTCAGGACGGGGTTTCTGGACGTGGGCTAAGAGCAGTAAAATGCTGGCTCATCGAATCCGTAAATCTGAAGCGTCACGTCTTATTGCTCAGATAAGAAAAGACTCGGGCGTCGTTAGTGTCGTCCATCAGGAAATAGCAAATATTATGGGAGAAAAATCTGATGAGATATGGAAGTCTGTTTTGGATATAATCCATTCCTCCTCCCTTCAGTGCAAGGCTCGGTCTAATCCAGGTTAAGGTGGTGGTCCGGCGCCCTCATTGGTCCAGCGCCTTCACTGGTCCAGCGCCTTCACTGGTCCAGCGCCTTCACTGGTCCAGTGCCTTCACTGGTCCAGTGCCCTCATTGGTCCAGTGCCCTCATTGGTCCAGTGCCCTCATTGGTCCAGCGCCTTCACTGGTCCAGTGCCCTCATTGGTCCAGCGCCTTCACTGGTCCAGTGCCCTCATTGGTCCAGCGCCTTCACCTGTTTTTCTGATGCGTTCTAATGTGACATTAAACCATGCCTGGCCATCTTCGGGACCCTTCGGCGGGCCGTCCAGTATCACCTGGCCAGTCCAATGCACCAGCATTCGGCTACTCTGCTCCAGTTAAGCAGCCAGCAGACTTTTTTTTCCCCACTTACAACCAACCAATGAGAGAGCGGCAGAGAGAGACTTACTGAGCTGGCTTAAACCGAAAAACTTAAACTCTGCTTCCCGTGGAAAACATGAAGACCTGTTCTCCATCCTGGACCCACCTTGAAAAGGAGACGCCGTGAGCCCTCTCTTTATTCTTCTTTCTGTAAAATGATTTTCTGTGGATGCAACGTTTTGGTATTTCTCCCCTCCTATCGCTTGTTTCTTTTCCTCATTTGTGTATGCATGTCTTGTGTGTGTGTGTGCGTGTGTGTGTTGTGTTATTTGTTGTTGTTGATTTGTATATAATTGAAATGGGATCACTTTAAAAACAGAAGCGAAGCGTCCTGAGAGCCAGTGAGGCTTCCTCAGCTTTCCCTGAGTGTGGAGACCCGCTGGCCAGGTGGAACACCTCCATCCGTCACGTTGTGTTGCATCTGCGGTGATTCTCCTTATCATGGTGACAGCAGTTGTGAGCTGTGTGATGAAAAGCTCGGCGGTGGGACCGTGGCTGCGACGTCCCCGCCCGCGCGCGCTCAAGCTCCTCTTTGTTTGTGTTTATACCAGCATGCGTTGGTGTTGTGGTTGAGCTGCAGCAGCGCAGCGCCGCTCCCAGACGCTGGCTGGTCACATGACCCCCGGCAGCCGCTCTGCTGCCAGCACGCTCAGTGCTCAGGGTTGGAGGGTGGGGTCGGGGTGGGGGTCGTAGGGTGGGGGTGGTCTAACGGCCGTAAAGCAGGCGGCCGTCTGGACGCTCTGCTGCTGCTGCTGCTGCTG
>CAAKHG010022822.1:0-10637 GCA_901007715.1 Dactylopterus volitans
GAGAAGGGGGGGTGGTGGTGGTGGTGGGGGGGGGGGCAGCTTCGCCGGACCTCTTTGGTGGAAGCGCTTGTAATGTTGTTGAGGTCGGTGCCTGTCCAGCGGCCAGCTGCTTCCTCCTCTGATGTGCTTACGTGTGTTGCTCTTTCCGTTTACCTCATGATGGAAAGGGAACACGAGGCCGCTGCGAACCACTGCTCGGCTGTGCGAGGAGGGCCGGGGGGGTGGGGGGGGGCGACGCTCCTCTTATTTATTCTCATGATACTGTAATCATGCGCCTCAGATGTGGCTTTTCAGGCCGGCGAAGTGATTGATCTTTCTATGTTGGATGGTAGGAGCTGCTGCCCCCTCCTCCTCCTCCTCCTCCTCCTCTGCCCCCACCTCCTCCTCCTCCTACTTCTTCTTCTTCCTCACAGTAACAGGAAGGATTATTATCAGCCAGAGCAAAATGGGAACATAACTGGCACACCGGACGCTCCAAGAATGTCAAGACTCTCGCCGACCTTTAGAGGAGAGCGGAACAAACTTGCAAATCACTTGTGAGTGTCAGTGTTACAGAAACTCCGATTCCTCCTGAACAATAAGAGAGGGGGGCCGGGGCGGGCCGGCGGGAGGGGCGCGGATGGATGAAAATACTCCGAATACAAGTGTCTTGAATTCTTTGATTTCTTATCGGCTTTGTGTTTGGGCTTGCTTTGAAAGGGAAACACTCCCTTTTGTCCCGAGGTTATGTGCAAGACGGCGACGGCTGCGTTTTTTTTGTTTTTTTTTTCGCGGCGAGAGAGGTACATCAATGGACCGACGCGCAGCCTCTCCAAGGACGGAGGGAGGGAGGGAGCGAGGGAGGGGCGGAGGGGTGGGGTCCGGTGATGTTTAGGCGCTCGGGGTTAAACAAAAGCAAACGCTCGGGGGCTGGTGTCTGACATGCTGATAAATCTGACGTTGTGAAATTTTATGGGCTATTAACATCACACGTTTTGCCCTCTGCTTTCCCAAAGATTGAATTATCCAATAATCAGAGGGAAACAGAGATGCTGTCCAAGTGCAGGAGGGCTCCAACTGTTCTTTGGAGCAGCTCCTGCTTTCCATTGCAGTGGTTCAGTGAAAACAAGACTAAATGCTCTCAAGTGATAATTACAACAAGCCCTATCATGTCAGAATAAATCTGGAGCACATAACACATTGTTTTGAATTCAGGCCAAACAATTTTTCATCGGCGCGATCTCCTTTTTTTTTTTTTTGTCCCCGCGATTTCACCTCTCGGCAGTTGCATGTTCTGTGAAACATTGTAAAAGTCTGTTTTAAAAGAAAAAAAAAGAGAGGAGAAAAAAAAGAGGCCATTAAATGTTCAAACACCTCAAACAGACACACACACACACACACACAAACACACACACGCCCGCCCGCCTTACATCCATGCACACTCGCATACTTTGAGCAGCCGCCATGCCTGTTACTCCCCCAACTCCCACAAGGCATTTAGAATTAATCTCCCTGAAAAGCAAGGAGTTTTTTCACTCTGACATCACACATGCACACGCAGCCATAAATCTAACTTCAAATCTTAAAAAGCGCTTTCTTTCTTTCAAAAAAAAAAAAAAAAAAAAAAGGCCTCCGCCCTCTCTCCTCATGCTTTTCCCTCCACTCGTCTTCTGGACGGCCTTATCTCCGCAACTTAGAAACTAACAAGAAGGCTGTGTTAAATAAATGTTGATTAAAAAAAGATCTGACCTCATAGAGCAGAGTCACTTCTCCCCACACGCAACACATCATCACATTTGATGCCTTGTTGCAGTAAAACCTGGTTTTTATGTGTAAACTATATGGACTGAACTGGATGTGGTAAGCTGCGGAGGCTTTATGGGACCTGAGAGCCCGCCAGTATGGGATGCCCTCCCAACCCCACCCACAAACACGCGCGCGCGCGCGCACACACACATACACACACACACACACACAAACACTGTATTGGCAGCATCTTAAAGGTTCAGTGACAAAGTAGCAGTTACCAGAAGATATTCCCGTGAATGAACCTTTGGACCCCTTTCAGCACATGTGCTTTTATTTAGAGCGCTCCAGGCTTTCTCGAAGGCGGCGAGGATGACTCCGACTTTTCCGTACACAGAACTTCTTAGGAAGCATCACTATATTGTCCATTAAGCAATTTACAGTTAGCCGTGCGCAGGGACTTTTTCTCTCTGTCGGAGTTCGCTGTTTTCGGCAGCTTTGTGTGCTGGGCAGAGAGCCGCTGCCGGCGCGTTTAGCCAAAACCACGTTGCCCAACCTGAGTGGACTGCGCCCGGTCGTTTGGCAAATGCCAGGCGGGTAAACTGCCGCGATTCTGCTTGACGTCGATGACCCACAAGCAGAGCAAAAGATGAGTTTATCAGCGGATTCTTGGCCCAAGTCTTGCAGCCGTGTGGACCAGCTCCGCGGCTGCCCTGAAGTCAAGTGTGAGGCCAATTTGCCGAACTGACGAGCCTCTCTTCAGTTCTTCCCGGCACCGCGCACATTTCGCTTTACCCGGGAGTTTTAGCTCCCCGCAGTTTGGAATCGTATTTGATATGACTAATGCGAGCCGGACATTCCCGACTGCTGCAACTTCCCACTGAAAAGCGTGCAGCCGGTCAAATGCCGGTGCTCATCAAGGCAAACGTGATATTCCGCATCTTTCGAGAGGAGATACTGAAATACCGCCAGGGTTAGCGGACCAAGAAGGAGCAGCCACAGTGGGCTTTTAGGCGAAGAGCTGCAGGCGACGGTTTGACATTGGCGTTCAACCTCAGATGAAGCGTGGCGACAGCTAACGAGTCAAGATCCTTGCCACCGAAAATCATTACATCTCACCGGCGTCCCGTTTTTTTTTTTTTCTTTTTTGTTGTTGTCTACATCTTGGCGGGGTGACAGCGTCGGTAGTCGGGAGTCCTGGACTTGTGTTGTCTGAATCCTTTGCCAGAGGGCATTGCATTTCCAGTCTCGATGAATCATTAAATACCTCCAGTAAGAAGGCGTGGTTGTTTTTCACTCCGACTCGACTCCAGCCCCACACTGTTGCTGTCTCCCGTCTAACTATTTGTTGACATTCACCCTGTTGTCCCGCATTAACACGAGGGTGCAGCGTTTGGTTTGCGCTGCTGGCTTGTGTCACGGCTGCCTCTCGAGGACAGCTGATACTGCGGCTCGCGCTTTCTTGTCTCTCCGCCAGCCCGCAAATGTGCGAGTTATTTGTGCAAAGAAACGTGTCCTGTCAGTGACTTTAAGATCAGAGAGCTGCCAGGTGAAGGGACGATTTCCTGGCATATCGGTGTTGTCGCCTGAAACTGGAAGTCACAGACCCTCTGGTGTACTAGGGCTTCTCCAAGTCAGTCAGTATCCTTCAGTGTGACGATGCATTTAACTGCATTTTCAATAACACTTTTCTATGAGGAGAAAGTGTTTGTTTGGGGGCCAATGATGGTTTCCTAGAAACCATGTTTGGTGATGTACCCTAGGGGGATCATAATGAAAGCCCCTGGTACTAATAAATACTTATGGGGCATTTTCACACTTGCAGTTAGCTTCCTGCGATCCGGAACCGTGGATTCATTGTTACATTGTTGCATAATTACCACAGGTTCGGACTAAGTGGGACCGGGGAATTTACAGTACAAGTGGACCAAAATTTGTCATGCGCGAGGAAAATGTTTTCGGATCGATGCCGGAAGTAAACAGAGAATAGTTGAGTCCTGGCTGAGGCTGTTGCAAATCCACTTGCCAGTGTCACAATGGGGGGACGACTACACGGGTCAGTCTTGGCCCTGGTCATCACTTATTATATGGTTCAAAGTTACCACTGCAGGCACGACTGGGTCTTTAAAGTAATGTGTCCATGTACTAAAGACGCCACTTCTTGAGCTAGCTTGATAATCCAAAGAAGCTCAATGCGTCATGCAGTCGGGTTGGATTTCAGACCAGATCATATCCTCGCTACAGATTCACCAATCTGGAGTCCAACCCACAGACCCACTTTTTCAAATGGTCTTGGTACATTTTTTTTTTTTTGGGGCACTCAAGCACAAACAAACCTCGCCAATTGGGCAAGAGTTTGAAGTGGGCCAAACAGGTCAGGTGTGGAAGCACCGTTGATGGCACTTAAATGATCCAAATTGACAATGTACCCCAGTTAAGGGGTACTGACCTAGTGCCAAGCTGTTGAACCCCTCAGGGTTCGAATTTAGCACATTTGTTTCGGAGTGTTGGTCCTGGTTGCAGACGCTCTTTCCCAGATGCCTCTGCGCCACATCAGAGCGCAGATTACCGGAACAACGCTGCTTTTATCTTTGTCCTTTTTAAGTGGGCCAATGAGCAACAGATCTTGTCTGCAGGGTACCCACCCACTCCCCCACCCACCCACAAGTCTTGCCTGTGGGATACCCCTCCCACCCGACCCCCCATGCAGTTTGCACCTGAGGACTCTCAGGTGCACCTTCAGATAAGCCCTGCTTTTGTTCCTAATGCACTGAATTCATCTTATCAGGGCGCCCCCATGGAGCGGAGCACGTTTTGGTCCTCTTCCCTCTTCTCCTTTGCAGCGAGAAAAGACAACCTATTATTTGTCTACCTTTTGTTTCATGAGCTCCTGTGCAGCCAGTTAAACCCTTTTCCTCACCGGCGCCAGTCCCACTGGATAGTGGATTCCCTTGGACCGGCATCTGAGGCATTCAAGGGGCATGATCCTTTTCGGCTCAGACCACCTCACACGGTGGATATCACCAAGTTGAGCTTTCCTGCACCTATAATTCATGCCAGTATTACAGCTTGGATCTCAGTGCTTCCTCTATGAAAATGTAACTATTTTTTCCAGGTGCGCTGTTCACATCCGAGCCCAGCAGCAGGAGTAACATGATCGTGTGTTTTAAAGCAACAGTCTGCCTAGGAAGGGAAGAGCACATCTTTAGGTTTCGCAGTCACCTCAACGCTTCTCTTTTTGGCTATTATTAGGCGGCGCGTGTCAAATCATAGTAATAATACCTCCAGCTTTCCTGTGTGTGTGTGTGGGTGTGTGTGTGTGTGTATGTGGGTGGTATTGAGAATAACTGTCTGACATACCGTTAAACTGATGCCCACTGGCTGTCTGCATATGATGGGTTGTGTCAGACCACCCAAGAGAACTACTGGTGGGGCTTTAGGGATGAGACTACATGGGTGTATTTGAAGTGTGTGTGTGTGTGTATGTGTGTGTGTGTCTGGGAGAGAGAGAGAGGGAGAGAAAAATACAAATGGTAGCCAATTTTTAGATCAACAAAAAGATGAGTCTTCACATTGTTGTGTCTTGTATATACAATACATGACACAACAGTTTACATTTCTTTTGAAAAAAAATAACCTTTTCATTCTAACATGATGCAACTCTGCCTTCAACGAAAAAATAATCATTTGAAGGGAAAAGGGTGAAACATAAATGAGTAAGTTCGGATTAACTGTGAAGTGGACTTTGAGGTTGTTATGCCCAGCAGGTGGCGGTAATCCGAGACACGTTAAAAGTCAGCCGCCGTAAAACAACACCGAAGAAGGCTGAGGTAAATAACGCACCGCTCCGTATACATGCCCCACTCCCAATGCACAGTGGACACTTATTACGCCAAGAGGTGTGCCTAAACAGATGAGTCCCAAACTATAAACTACATTAAAACGAGATCCATCAGAGCCCAAATTTTTTCCGTGTTGTGCAAGGAAATGGGATCTGATCACATAGCTGTTTTGTTTCACACCCTAACACTAATCCTGATGGATGTCACATGGAAAAGGTTTTATCCAGGGTGTCTCACACGTTTCACAATGACGATCTCCTTATTTAATTCACATACGTTACCAACACGTTTTAGCCACTCGGAATCTGCAGATGCAGGACACCAACATGTGCCTGCCACAGTTGGCGGGTAAAAATCACATCACTCCGGTAGAACACTGGAAATGCGGATGTAGCAAGCGGCAATCAGGAATATAGACACCCATGAGAACCTGAAATCATTCACTGAGGTCAACAAACGCAAGAAAACAGTGATCCCATGCGTGAAAAAATAATCTACGAAAGGGGGAACCACCAAAGAAAAACTTTTAGGACTCATTAATGATGGTCTGTTGAAAGTGAAAAAGCGAGGTTTTACGGTAGAGAGCAGATGAGTTATCAGTTGAGCTCTTCAGTTAACTCTCTCTCTTTCAAACACACACACACACACACACACACACACTCCCCCCTTCAAAAAACACTGTCCTTTTGGTAATAGATAGGATCTGTGTTTTTCCCCTTAACCCAGAGCTGTTGAGTAAAAGCCCTCTCTATTTAATCGCCTCCTCTGTGTGGACACGCGTGTTTATGCTCCTGTGTGTGTGTGCGTGTGTGCGTGTGTGCGTGTGATGTGATGGTGTCAGTGATCACAGATTTTACCTGCCTGTGAAAAAGTAGTTCACACATCACAGAACACAGAGCAACATGCAGTCCAGACACGTCGCTTTGCTTTGTCTGCCACATGTGTCAACATACTGCAACCCTGAGCTGCGTGTAGCTTGAACTCAGCGTGTGTGTGTGTGTGTGTGCGTGTGTGTGTGTGTGCGCGCGTGTCTTAATCGCAGACGTTGATGAATGTGCAACGGGCCGACACACTTGCGGCCCTGAGCAGACATGCTACAACACCAGAGGCTCCTACAGCTGCCAGTGTCCTCCAGGCTATCAGAGGAATGGGGACCAATGTGTAGGTGAGTCTTCACCTACACATTCACACATGCACAAAACACACATTGTCCACTCATTTGTTGCTCTTATTATTATTACTATTATTATCATTGTCATTTTTATTATGGTAGTTGGAATATGCTCCTTATCTTTTTTTTTTAATGTGTCCCATTTAATGTGGATTTCATGAATTAGCACTGTAACCTACCGTCGGACTAATGTCCCAATAAAGGTTTTTATGTGAAGATCTCAAATCTGAGTTTAGACTCAAATCAAGAGCATCTTTTCATGTTGATCCTCAGTGCAATAATTATAACAAAAAGACAGAATTGTGACGTAAAAATGCTCTAAGTTGAGTGGAGATTGATTTGACTAATTTGGACTGAAGAAGGATAAACTTTTGAGTTCTTTGAGGACCAATGGACTCCGCCCCAGATTACTTCTCATTGAAGGTGCAATATGTAAGATTTCTAACAAACTAGCGCTGGTCCGTGTTGTCCTGCAATACCACTTTATACCTCTGGAGACAATACCGAGTCACTGTAGTGCAAGGCTGTGCCTACACGGGGGTAATATTATGTAAACAACGATCTCTCTCTGGATGTCTGATGTCATTCTTTCAGTCACCACCTAAAGCTTGTAATTATAGATGAGTGTTGGAGGTAAGAGTTCTGCCCCTTGGCTAATGCTAAGAACGTTAGCATTTCCTTGTATCATAAGTTTTGGTTGGAACTCTGTTGCCTGTTGTTGATTTGTGGTGCAGAATATGAAGCGCTAGCTTGTCAGTCGTCTTACAAATTGTACTTTTAAAAGGACATTCATAAGAGATCTTTAATGGAAAACTGGAAGGAAAACCGATTGCAGCAAGAGAAAGTTTTTTTTTCGTTTATTTGAGCATCAAGGGTTAAAGCTTAAAAAAAAAAAAAATTTGAATGTCAGTAAATCTCAACCGCTTCATCAGGACAATCCCATCTCCTCGGGATCAGATGTGTTTCTTAATAGCTGAGGATGGTAGCAAATGTCATCTAACCAGTGGCTGTCTGTTTGTGTGTGCGTGTGCGTTTGCGTCCATCATTGTGTGCATTTGTATTTTCCTGCAGACAGAGATGAGTGCGCAGTAACAAACTACTGCACGCACAATTGTGTGAACACTCAGGGCTCATACTACTGTGAGTGCAACACGGGTCACAAGTTGGCCAGCAACAACCACAGCTGTGTCGGTAAGACACTGAAAAGCCAAGTGTGCACATGTGTGAGTGGAGTGTGTGTGCGGCGTCAAATTATCAGTTCGCGCCGAGGCTTTGCAATTCAGAAGTGTCCTGTCAGACAACCTGTGCTGCTTGCTATTATATTATATTATATTATATTATATTATATTATATTATATTATATTATATTATATTATATTATAGTGACTAAATTGAGAATAAATATATTCTAAAACATAAAGATAGGATTCCAATAGCTAAATGTACTGCTGGTCGCGTGTAAAAAGACAATAACAAATAGATGGTTGAGGCGGGAGAGACCATCACTGACTGAATGGATGGACATAACAATGGAAATTTACAAAATGGAGAGAATAACGGCATTTTTAAATTATAAAACGGGGCTGTTTATTTTTGGGGTGGGGAAGAATGGATTGGTTATACGTCGCTTCTTAGGCCTGATTGTTTGTTAGTTTTTAGAAATAAATAAAAATGTCAAAGGGTTACTCCCTAAAGGTTCACAGTTCTCTTTAGTCGTACACTTTTATTTCCTTTTCCCATTTCTCGTGGAATGCTTCTTTTAAATGAGCTATGTCGATATCGAGGACACCTAGAAATACATGTGTGAAATCTAACATATTTTAAATACAGAATGTTTGTTGTATGAGAAATGTCTAAAACTAATAAAGAAAATTTGAAGAAAAAAAAAAAGGATTACATTTATAAAACTGAGTTGTTAAATTAAGTTAGAATAGCATAGATGTTTAAAAAAAAAAAAAATGCAATGCGCAAATAAGCCCGTTGTCGACACTTGCTCCGGCTGTCTGCTCTCGAGTGCAGACGCTACGCAGTCAGGTTTGAATTTAACAAATGTCGCCCAAGCTGTTGCTCTAAATGCCCGGAAGCTCAAAGGAACATGAGACTGACCTTTCAGCTTCAATCCTAAGATCTCCTGCTGAAGAAAGACAATTACAACAGAATTTAGAGGCCCGTCTAAACCCCCTCGCTATTCTGCCCCGGCCACTCGTGCTACGTGTGTGTGCGTGCGTGCGTGTGTGTGCGTGCGTCTCCACCTTCTTGTGGCCCGTCGAGTGAAACGAGCCGGAGAATGTGGTACACGAGCGGCGACGTAAGCAAATCAGCTGCGTGCTGCCTTTATTTGTCGGTGAAACCAGAAATGAGTCACCTTAAATTGTTGAGGGTGATAAACCCTCGTTGTGCAGGGAAATTGTGCTTAAGCCTGTTTATAGCTGCTCGTTTGGTTAATAATTCACGACGGGTGTGGGGGGACGCTTTCTGTAACAGCAGTATTTTGAATAGCAGTGCGCTCTGAAGTTATTGTAACACGGTCCGGCTTGTAGCTAAATGGAAATATCTCTTAATCTTTTTGCTAAATACCTGTGTTTGTTCCAGATGTGAATGAATGCGATACACAGAGTCCCTGTCAGCACCACTGCTACAACCTGATTGGCTCCTTCCTGTGCCAGTGTGATCAGGGATACGAGCTGGCACAAGACATGGTGTCCTGCCAAGGTGAACACACACACACACACACACACACACACATGCACACAGTGCGGGCTGCACTCGCATAGTTGTGCACATTGTAATACAAATATACACAGATTTTTATCTCGAATTATACTCGGCGTGTGTGTGTGTGTGTGTGTGTGTGTGTGTGTTTCTCGTGCAGACATTGACGAATGCAGCTTCTCCAGTTACATGTGTCAGTTCCAGTGTGTTAACAGCCCCGGAAGTTACTCCTGCGAGTGTCCAGAGGGATATCAGCTCCAGGGAAACAGGTTGTGTCAAGGTATGGCACTCCTCCACCTTCTTCTTCTTCATCATCTTCTTATTTTTTTTTTCTTGTTTTTCTGCTTTTTTTCTGGTTTTTGTTCTTCTACTTGTTCTTATGCTTCTTGTCCTATAGCTTCTTGCTCTTGTTTGTATGTTTTTTCTTCTGCTTCTTGCTCTTCCAGGTCTTCTTGCTCTTCTTCTTGTACTACTTTTTGTTCATCTACTTCTTCTTGTTCTTCTGCTTCTTGCTCTTTTATGTCTTTTTGCTCTTCTTCTACTTCTTCTTGTGCTTCTTGTTTTTCTGTTTCTTCTTGTCCTTCTTCTACTTCTTCTTGTTTTTCTTCTTCTCCTACTTCTCCTTCTTGTTCTTCTTCCCCCTACTTCATCATGTCATTCCCAATTTTTCTTCTTACACTTTTTTTCTTCCTCTTCATTTTCTCCCTCTCCGTCCCCGCATCAATCTTTTTCATTATCGCGTCATATCATATTTATCTATTTCACCCTCCTCTCTGTTCTCGCACACAACAAAGTTCCCAGGCGAGTCCTCTGCTCTCCCCTCCCTTCCTCCCCTTCCTGAACTCTTTGAAGATAACTGTTAGGAGGAACTTGATCATTGCCTCGCTATCCTCCGCTATTCTACCTCAACCTCGCTGCCAGCGCTGTCCTGGAAAGAATGCAGAGGGTTGGGGCAAAAACAAACACAGCCACTTTGTGTCGCCCCCGCTAAGCCACCTCTGTGAATTTATATGCATCGTGTTGGCTTTTTTGAAGTGGATTTATGTGGAGCTGCAGCGCTCTCGCAAAAAGAGGGAGCCGTTATGTTTCTTTCTCCCCGCCCGCCCCCTCCTCGGTCAGGTGCAGGTTCCAGGAGGTGGGGTGGGTGGATTTGAGGGGGGGGGGGGGGGGGGGGGGGGATCAGGCTG
>CAAKHG010022822.1:10880-25099 GCA_901007715.1 Dactylopterus volitans
GCTTTTTTGAAGTGGATTTATGTGGAGCTGCAGCGCTCTCGCAAAAAGAGGGAGCCGTTATGTTTCTTTCTCCCCGCCCGCCCCCTCCTCGGTCAGGTGCAGGTTCCAGGAGGTGGGGTGGGTGGATATAGGGGGGGGGCAATGAATCCGGCTTGTTGTGTCAGAGGGACCTTTTGGAGACGAATCCAGGTTGCTGTGCCAGAAATAGCCCTGTGGTTTGGGACACCTTTGATGGGGCTATTTTCATGGGGGCTGCTGTTATGCCTGCGTGGCGCCGCATCGGGGGCTTCCCTTGACCGCAGCCCCACAGGCTTCCCCTCCTGCATCTGCGCAGCTGCTGAAAATGCGTCACACAAGCCTAAATCAACTATCCCCAGATTGCGCGCGTTCAAGGTTGCCGGTGTTGTTGTCGTTTTCTAAAGCGCCTTTTTGCGAGCGCGTTGAGTTTTGCGCGTATTGGAAGTCGGGCCTACTGGTGAGGTCATCCAGCTATTTTTCGACCACTCAATACTTTCTGCTGTCGCTCTGCCAATCAACAGATACGAACGAGTGTGAGACGGGGACCCATAACTGCCAAGATGATGAAATGTGCTGGAACTATTATGGGGGCTTCCGCTGCTATCCCAGAAACCCCTGTGAGGCGCCTTATGTCAAAACCTCAGAGAAGTCAGTAAACATCATCCCGCTCCACTCCCAGTGTAGCCAGCCACCATATCTGGCTCCAGATTTTCACAATTTGTTGTGGGTTTTTTTTTTTTTTTTTTTTTTTTTATACAGTCGCTGTATCTGTCGGTCTCAGACCGAGTGCCAGGGTCTCCCGCCATCAATTGTCTACAAATACATGAGCATCCAGGCGGACAGGCCCGTGCCAGCAGATATCTTCCAGATCCAAGCCACCAACATGTACGCCAACACACACAACACCTTCAGGATCAAAGCTGGGAACGAGGCAGGAGAATTTTTCCTTCGGGTAGGTCCAATGGGAATTTTTTTTTTCCTTTTTTTTTTTTTTTTCTTCTTCTGTGCTGCAGAAAAGAAAAGCTGCAGGGGAGGGCTTAATTGACGACGTGGGCTGCTAATATATAAAACTGTTACGATGATGTGATGCTATTAAAGTCAGCAGTTTAGTGAAAAATCTATAAAATTCCTCACATATTCAGACGGTTATTATCATCCCTCTCAACACTCCCGAAACACTGATGTCACCTAGCTATAGTTTCCCTCATTTCGAAGATGTAGGTGGCATCTACAGGGGCCTTCTGCCGGCTACGCAGACGGAAAACATTTAATCGCGGACGACCGTACAGCTGATTGAATGGGTTAAATCTGCATTCGCGCACTCACGAGCACATTCTCTCGCAGCGTTCCAGCAACGTGAGCGCCATGCTGGTGCTGACCAAGCCGCTGTCCGGCCCGCGGGAGTACGTGGTGGACCTGGAGATGATCACCCACCACCTGACCATGAACTACCGCTCCAGCTCGCTGCTGCGGCTGACCGTCATCGTCGGGCCCTACGCCTTCTGAGCCGGGGGCCGCGGCCCTCGGCGACGGCGCGACGCGGCAGATGCCCGTTTCAGCATAGCGAAACTGTACATTTCCATAAATTACACGCATACAATATATAACAGAGGCTGCCCCGGGTCAGCCGCGCAGCAGTCGCAATAGCCTCGCTCATGGCAGTCCAGCTGACGGTGTAATGTGACCACTGGGCATCTTTTTCTGTCGAGGTGCTGGGGAGCTTTGTGATGAAGGGTTTTAGCGGCCTGGGGAATCAACCACTGAGTTTCATCAACAACACTTAACATTACTCATTTTCATGTATACAGTTGAGATTTTTTTTTTTTTTTTTTTTTTTTTTTTTTTAAACCTTTAAGTGCCTGAAGTATAAGTGCTGTATGCAGTATTCACATTTGTAGTGGTTGTGTGCTGCTTTCCTACTAAAAAAAGAAAAAAAAAAAAAACACAACTGGGAACTGAACAGTGGTGCTCGAGAAAAGAGGCCTAGTGGACACACATCCTAACTGTGAGGAATTTTTGATGCAGCCCCACTTACATTTTTCACTACGCTCCGACCAGAACTGCTTACAGTTACGCAACCTGCACACAACCAGTATGTGCAGCACTCTGTTGTAAGAAAGACAGGGAAAAAAAAATCATATTTTCCACATAAGTGTACATGAACAAATATCCCAAATGAGCAGCTTTTGATGCCTAAATAACGTGCAAGCCTTATTTTTTTTTTTTTTTAAAAAGCACTGCTTCTGTCGATAAACGTTGTAGGGGTTAGTTCTGCCGCGGCACGCTATTCTATTGCGAGTTTGTGTATAGTTTTACTAATGAGTAATAATTTCCAAAGGACCAGAAAAGTTCAGAAGTGTAAAAGGAGGGAATTGCCAGTAAGTTGAGCGAGTTCTAGACTCTGCACGGCAACAGGCTCGTACACTCTAACCACAGGAGTTAAGTCATGTACATACCTGGGAAACACATCTGTGTGTGCGTATGCGTGTGTGTGCGTGCGTGCGTGTGTGTGTGCTCGCTTGCTTGTGTGTGTGTGTGTGCGCGCGCGCGGCTGCCTTTTATGCATGCGAGCAAGTGGAAGTGGTGGAAGTGTGAAACGCAGAGGGATGGGAGAGGGAAAGAGTGAGAAAGAGCTTATTCGCTGCCCCGAGGTCGCTGGATGTGGTCGAGCTGTTTATGCCTCGCTGCGACGCAGTCGCAGGAGCCCTCGGTCGGGGAGGCAATAACAGCGGGCCCGAGGACACGCACAGGAAACGTCCGCTTTCATTACACACCTCGGCTCCGTGCACCTCTGGGCTTGTTTAAAAACCAATCGGCCGCTCGTCGGTGCCACCGTGACTCTCCGGAGGACCGGCCGGGCTCTCTGAAGTCGGTCCCAGTCGAGAGGTCACGCTGGCACCGAGCTGGCCCGTGTGATCGAGACAAACGCGGCGTTCCGTGCGTGACCCGCTGGGTTATTAAAATATTAATACAATGCCACCACACTTTTGGACGAAAGCCCCCCTCTTTATCCCCAACCCCCGCCTGCTCTGCCTTTCATGACTCCATGCGTCTGCTCATGGCTTATTGCTGAAACACTGTAAACATGCGGCACTGGAAGCCACGTTAACGAGTGTGATGTTGGAGCAGAAAGTCATCCATCTTTGCCCGGAAAGTCTTTTCATGTGGTTTCAGCAGTAGATCGTGCCATAACACAAAAACATAACACAAATCTAATCACTCATTACTTCCCTCAATGAAATGCCTTAATGTTGTTTTTGTTTTTGCCTCTTCTATTTAAAATATATTTTTTTCATATGTATCTTACATTTGATTGTACTCTGAAGAGCAAAAGTTATATTGTCGAATAAAAATATGGTTTCCGAAACAAAAATGTGCAAAGGCTCTTTATGAGAAACGCGCCGCAACGCCAACGGGACTACGCGTGCAATATTTCGGAAAGTCTTTCTCTGGCTTTTTTTGGAAAACGTGAGGATGATTTCATCTGAATATAACAGTGATAAATGCAGTAAACATGTTCAACCAGCCCATATCTATCTTGTTTAAATAGATCCAGGGGGGGGGTATAGTAATAGAGTATGTTGAGTCAATATGTGCTGAGGGACGCACACACACAATATTTAGAATCTGAAATTGGTTGGGAGTGGTTTTATGGTAAGTTGTTACTCAATCACTCTGCTGTCGAGAGCTTAAGTCAGAGCAGCGTTGGGGCTTGTAAGATGATACATGATGTGTCATTGTTCCCCATCTTCAGCTCCTCGTTCATTGGAGCTCTCTGTTTTTGCTGTCAGCGCGTGTGACTCAACCCCCGGGAGAAAACATTGCTCACCCAATTTTTCTGTGACTCAACCATGCACTGAACTTCTAAGAAAGGGGGTTGGGGGGGGGGGCGGCATGTTCAGGTTCTTGATTAATATTCCGCTCGGGGTGACGGCGAAGATCATCTCTCGGCGTACGGCTCGACGTCTCATTCGTCACTATTGCGTTTATTTGTTGCAGATCAAAGCCTCGAGACTGGCGGAGGATCACAGGCAAGGAAACGAATTAGTCTTGTAAATTCTGTAAACTGGAGGTTTATTACCCTCTGTCATTCCATTCCTGATTTTTGAGAGATGTTCATATGTTCCACCGCTGAAACAGATTCAAGGAATGTATCGAGCATCATCGGTCAGTAAAGGTTAGTGGAAATCAGATGATCTTTAAAGCATCTGCTGTGCTCTGTTTTTCTTTTTTTTTCTTTTCTTTTTTTTTTTCACTAAACCTGGAGGTCCGGTTCAGTTATGGAAGAAATAAAATAGAAAAAAAACAACAACAACAACAACAACAAATAAACAGTATTACTGACATCTTTGCCAGCTTGCTGCCTTCTTCCTCGCCACCGTAGGCGCGTTGCTAGATTTCTTAAAAGCGTTGCCATCCATCACCAAACGTCAGTCAGCTGAACAGCGTGAAACTGGCAGCAGGAATGTGTATCGGCGTGCCTGCTTGCTCACGCATGTGCGCGTCTCCGTGTGCGTTTTACAATGCTTCCCAAAGCCTCGCGCTTGTGGGGTGCCTTTAAAAAGGTGGCGATTTGTCGTGTCGGCCGGGAGGATTTGAGAGGAGACGAGAAAGGTCAAAACCGGAGCGGCCGAGACTGATATATCGCGACCTTTAGCCTCCAGAGTGAGTCAAGCTTCAAAAACTCTGGATCCTGCAGTCATCTAATGAAACAGTTTTCAGAGCGCTCGCGCATTTCCAGTTTTTACTCAATTTTTTTTTTTTTTTCTACACAGTTTAAAGTCTCAATGTATCTCTGTGATCTGGACAAGCTGCTCTTTCTTTTCTTTTCTTGCCCTATTACGATCCTTTTCTCTTGCTGCAGTCGCATGGCATCATAGCTCCGAAACAGTGCCAATCATTGATGAAAGCCCGGCAAAAGCTTCAAATCTGGAAATGCCTGAATGGTTTCAGAGCCTCAAACACATCAGCGCGTATCTGCACCCAGCGGCAGAAGGAATATGAACTTCCTTTTTAGGTGCCATAACAGCATTAGACATAAAAAAAAATTTAAATTTGAAATGGGTTCAAATTGATTTGGTGAGACTGCACGAAATGATAATATCGCACTAACACTATTCGAGCAAGACGCCTTCGGGATAAACTAAACCGTCCACATCGAGTAGTTTAGTAATCATGTCGAACACGCTGCACGTTTGCAATGTGTGTGCAAATCACTTAAAGTTGGCAAAGAGGCTATGCTGAACCCTGCTAACCAGGCGTCCTGTTCATTTACGTAGAAGCATATCGAATTGTAATCAGGCATTCTGAAGTATGTACAGGTGTGTGGCAGCAGTCTGGTGCTGCTCTCGGGCCATTTAACGGAGGTAAAAATAGTTAATGGCTGGGTGTAATGAGGCTGCTCTCCGGTGCTTTGCTCTGATGAAACTATCAGTCCTGCTGCCGTCAAATGCTGCAGGTATTTAATGGAGTCAAGGGGGGCTTTGACGGCGTAAAGCAGCGGTGGACAGTGGCCAGTTTTTATACTGAAACACCGGCGTCTGTATCGATGGCTTATGTGACCCCCAATCAAAGGCATTTTCCGAGTGAAATCACTCACAAAATTACATTTCTATCCGTTTATCCAGCAAAAAACGCATTTGGTGCAGTGCTGCTGCTAAGCCGAGTGTCAATCTCAAGTGCCGTCATGCTCTTTTAGGCCAGTAGGTGGTAGTATTCAGCCGTGACACTCTGGGGACCGATCGGGGTGACGTCCCTCCCTGCGGCAAAACAAAGCCGAATGATCAGATGACATGTTGCAATGAATTCAATTATGGCAAACTCCGCACAGCGAAACTGGACTCTCCCTCCCGAGTGTCTTTGCATGGCTGGCACGCAAGCGGCACGCGGTGAGCTCAGCTCCTTACACTTACGGTTTCCTGTGCAGCAGCGTAACATTAAGGTCGGCATCAAAGAAATGCCGCCGGAGCTCAGGGTGCTAAATCACTTCTCACCGGGAATTCGCATTTACCCCGGTGTGCAGTTCCTGTACGTTCCCGAGCTCTCCCTCCCAGAGTGTGTCAGGGAGCGAGGTAATGGGCGCTTGAGCGCCGAGGCTGAGTGCATGAAGAGGTCGGACATGAGTAGTTCACTGGATGGCATTTGAGATCGGAAAGACAAAATGGGATGAGGTCATTAGTTGACGCTGGCAAAAAAAAGCGCCACGGGAGGGTGGCAGAACCACACGAGGCCATTTACAGGCAAACGCACACACACACACACGCGCGCGCCAATCAAGAATGTCACTCCTAAGGCAACAGCTATATACATGTGTCTGACAAATTGGCAGGCCCGCCTGTCCGTGTGTGCTTGTTTGTGTGTGTAAACTGTGAACTCTGCTGGTGCGGTGTGCTGCCTGGTGCCACCGCATGTGGCTGCTGAACATGTGCCAAGTCATAAACATTCCCTGCCTGGTGCCCGAACCACAGATGTCTTTCCAATCAGCCTTCAGTCAGGCTGAAAAATAAATCCTGGAGGTCCATACCTGTGTGATTACATTCTCTAATTATAGTTTGGAGCAGTAACTCTGAGATGACTAAATGAGACGGGCCCTCGGGGTGTTGTGAATGTAATTATATCCTGACAATTAATAGGCCCGCTCCTCAGAGAAGACTTTGTTATATGATGACGTTTTCAGCTCGCCAGGGAAGCCTTTGAATTATGACATAATTACAAGGGAAAACATGATATATATGGATGATAATTACAGTAACTGTAAATGGCAGATTCATATCAGAGGGGAAAAGTTTACATATTTCGGCTCAGAGGGGCCTGTTCTGCAGCGGAGTGTTTATCATTAGAGAGAGGACATTTTTTTTATTAGCACCGCTCATTGGATGAAAGCGTTAGTTTATTCAGTGGCTGCTTGATCTGATGCAGCGGTGTCGAGTGTGTACATACACTAGGAAAGCGACCCTGATGGGCCACGTGTGCAAATAAAAGACGTGCTTGATTGCAGAGTAAAAATAGGTGCAATCTATAACACTGACTGTGGCCCTGTCCCATTTAGGGAGGCTTGGGTCTTGGCACTGTGAATTCTGGCCCACCGAAATAGCCGTGAAACGCTAAATGGAACAGGGCTGTAATTAATTAGATCAATTACACGCGTGTTCCCGCCGCTGAGACATGTCAGAATTGCTGCTGCTGCTGCTAACGGGGCCGACGGCCACCCGCTCCGCAAAAAGGTGGCCGCCGCATAGGAAGGGACGTGTGTACGCTGAACCGGATGAAGGCGCGGAAGATCAAGTCAGTCAGATCAAAGCGATTCATCCTCAAATCAAAACCACAGATTCGCCCGAAATTGTCTTTACAATCTTCACAGAATCAAAAAAATTCCATTAGGATACCCCCCAATACATATGAAACACACTCCCTGAAATGTAACAACAAAAAAACTCCATTAGTCACCCTGGATGTGTGCAGACTGGAAGTGATTGATATCTCTTAATCTCAGTTTTGTTGCACCTGATGGAGTGGAACTTTTAATCACTATCGGCCCAGGAGTTACAGGACCTCACCCATCTTCAGCCTGAGAAAAGGCGTCGTGAAACGAAGGCACCTGTGCGGGCACGTAGTCCTAAAACAGACGGCGATGGACTCAACCGTGGCGGGAGGAGCACAGGTGTAAAAGACACCGCGAATAATGGCTGGATTTCAGGCTGCCGCTGTCGTGCAACGCCGCCTTGGCAGGGTCGTTGTTGATGTCACCTGCGGCCCAGGTGATTTTTCCGAGGAAGACGGGTCAAGATGTGCGGCGCGGGGGGGGGTCGGCGGCTTGATATGACGCACGGCTCTGAGAGAAGCTCCGACTCGGTGGAGCGTCACGAGTTAGATATCTGTGTCAGGCCTTGAAAGGACACTAATAGTGTGTGTACATCAAGGATGGTGGCTGGCCATAGAATGTGGGAGGGCGATTTGTTCCAGGAGGCACTTGCCCCACATATCGTTACTGGATGAGGGCGACAGGCCGAGGCTGAGCGGGTATTGGACCATGGAGGCTTGCTTACATCATCATCTTTGACATCTCTTTCGACTAGGCACCATCAACACGGCCCTCCCAGGGGAAACATTGTGGTAAGGGACGTTTCCTCCACAGCAGGCTCCAATTTGACAACAGCGCTGACTTGTCTCAACTTTGGCATCTCATAAATGTCGTCGGCTGCTCGCTCGGCGATGACTGACAGCCTCTCCTCGCCTGTACTGGCAATCAAAAACATCCTCGGTGCATTTATTTTAATGGAATTATATGATCCTAAAGAAAAGTCCAAGCGACACGCAATTAATATCTCACACCTTTAGGTCTTTACATCTGCAGGAACTGAGGCCGTCTTGATCCTGCCTTATTTATGAACAAGTAAGATGTAAATGTGTTTATATTATTAATGAAGATATTGGTTCAGATGCCCTGCAGCTCATTAACAGAATGTAAATGGTGAAAAAGACCAAAGGGATTTTTCACAAGCTGGCAGCCTAAAGGTTTTCCATATTAATGGTTTGTTGTTGGTGTATAAATCACAACAAATTATGTATTAATCATTCATTAAGCTGTTAGTTACAACTTCTGATGCATTAATAAGGTATGGCTTATTGAGTGATGGGGGTCTGAAGGCCTGGCTGGTGGTGCCGGTGGTGGGGCATCATTGTAAGTGGGGGGGGGGGTCGCTCCACATCAGCTCGCAGCCTGGGAGATCACATGGCAGCGGCGGTGTGACAAAACACACCGGGGGAAGAAAAAACAAAACAAAAAAACAAACAAACAAACAACTGTTTCGCAGCGAAATCTCACAGCATTCCGCGTCGGCTCACATCTGCCGAGGTTTTCCATAATCCCGCAGTGCGTGCAGCGTGCGTGGGTGTGAACACATGCATGTGTGACAGCGATGAAGACAAGCAGTCGCGGGGAGGTGAAAGGGTGGGCGAGGGATCCTGACGTGCCAGTCGGTAATACTTTTTTTTCCTCAGGTTGAGGTGTGCTCGCCGGGAGGGTGTGTTACCGCTGGAAAGCTCTGTAATGAACGGGAGGCTGGCGCCCTGCCTGATCAAATTCCACTGCAGCCTCATATCTATCTCGCCTACCAAAAAATGTTCAGCATACCAGTGGGTTTTATTGACTTGTCAGAGCAGACAGCGCAGTGCAAGCTCTGCCTTGTAAGGTGCGCAGTTAACAGGTTTCTAAGGCAGGAATGTCTGCCGATGAAGGTCTGTGTTCTTTTTTTTTTTTTTTTAAATACATAATACCTTTCTGTGTTTTGTTTTGTTTTGTTTTGGGGTTTTTTTAGCTGAAATGGATGACTGACGATCAGAACCGCATTATGTGCTGGGACAGGTGTACCGACTGTAAAGGGAGCACATAGAGTGTGGAAGTCTTTGTCCAAACCGGAGGGCCCAAATGAACGCACTGATGTGAGCATGCAAATTCCACAAAACGTCTTCCTTCCTGAGGGGGGCCCGGGCGCTCATGGCATTTCCCACACTTCTGCAGGATGTGTGAAAACACTTTACTGAGTGTGGAAAGCGTGACTTGACTTTCACTGGTGAAACTGAGTCAGGGCAAAGAAAAAAGAAAAAAAAAAGAGCTGTGGTAACATGCCAGTGTTGACAGATGCTACTCTGCTATTTGTCTTATAATGAGTTTAGCCCCCCCGCCTCCACTTCTCTGTCTTTCTACTCTTTCCTCTCACCCCCCGTCCTACAAATACAGTTAGCTGCATGACCATCCGCGATTAATGGCTGTTAACAGCTGCCTCTTTTTTGATGTTTGCCTGTGAGAGCATGTAATTGCATTTGGCCGTGGGTGTACATGCACTCATTAAACCAGTGTCAGTGCCCATTACATTCCACAGCAGTGCAGCTCAGGTACAGAATACAAATCCCGGCAATGCGCCCTGTGGACGCTTCACCCCTGAGCGGACCGACGAGAGATTTGTTTTTAAGAGTCTGACACTTCTAGGTGCATTTCTTAGCGATTCTGATGAGAGCAGACCAAAACACATTGCATCACTTTGTTATTTGTGACACACACACACACACGCACAAGTAGGTGATTGTTATCGAATCTAAAATAGGCGCTTGCACAGAACGGTCAAATGTCTCATAATCAGTAGTCAAAGGATGTGTGCTGCCGGAATAATTTAGCTGGTCCCACTTATTAGGGCGCGGAGGGGATAAGATCTGCTATGTTGGGAACCAATCCATCCTGGGATCAGATGCAGAATTCCAAAAATGCCCTTCTACATGCCAAGATTCAGTGTTGGACCTTCTTTGTTTTGTTGAACTATCTTATCTCTTTGCATAATGTTCCGGTATCTCCGGCTAAAAACATTAGGAAGACAAAATATTTTTCAATGAAATTTGTTTTAGCGCTCTCCTGATTCTGCTGATGGGGAAAAAAAACGGGCGGTGGACGTTGCTCTGATTCAGCGTTGGGGAACGGAGATTGTAGTTGGTGAAAAATAAACTACAGATTCCTCAAAACCATGAAAACAGACCTAATGTTCTCAGTGGCTTTCAGGTCCTATATCCATCAGTTATTGTGATACGTTATGTCATGCTGTGTCCATTGTTATAGTTGGGGCCTCTCTGCTGTGTGAGACAAGCCATCAGGCATGTAACACCAAGGAAGGTGCAGAGGTGGAAGAGCCACTCAGGTCCTTTACCTAAGTAAAAGTGGCACTACCCCAACATCGAAACACTTAGTTCCAGATAAAAGTGCTCCATTCAAAATCCTCAGCCACGGAAGTATTCATATTCTGAGGAAAGGCATCCGTTTTGCGGAAATCAATGACATAAAACATGGTTAATGAGGTTAATTATCAATACAGATGCATCTGAACGTTTTACTTTTGCTGGGTCACAAGATAGATCCGAGGAGTCGCTGGAACTGCTCATGTGAGTGGAAAGTAGAAAGACTAAGGAAGTTCCTGATTATCTGTTTTTTTGTTTTTTTTTGGTTTTCATCTTTTTCTCTGTCAAGGCCGGCCTGAGCCACGAGCCGACTGAGGCTGAACGTGCCCACTTTGGCCACCAGAGGGCCCCCCAATAGGCTTGTTAATAGAAATGAAATGCGCCCAGAGTAGGGAGGATGAAGCGGAACTGTCCCTGTCACCTGGCCACAAAAAGAGAGAGAGAGATAAAGAGAGAGAGAAAGACACACACACAAACGCACGAGTATCAGCAATGTAAAAAAAAGCTATCAGGGAAACTTGCGTTCTCTCCTCCTCAAGTTTGATGCCAGCAGACGTTAGCAAGTCTACAATTCTAGAAATTCATTTAGTGGACGCTTCCATCCAAAGCGACTTGCGAGAGCTCCACAAAACAAGCAAGGATCCTCGGCAGGAGAGAGCAGCGGCATTAAGTGCCCTGAAGTAAGGTTCAGTCTGAGTAAGACGTAGGTGCCCAAGGTAGGAAAGAATGAAAGAGTGTAGAGGATAGGTGTGTGTGGAGCAGAGAAGAAGAGGATTTTTAAAAAAAAACAAAAACAAAAACGCAGAGGTGTTCAGAAAAGAGCTGGGTTTTGAGTCTATTCTTGAAGACTGAGAGGGATCCGGCAGATCGGACAGCGTCTGGTAACTCATCCCACCAGAGGAGAAGTGTGGAGCTAGTGACCCCCCGGGCCTTGTTGTGGAGGCTGTTTCAGTCTCCTTTCATTGGCCAAGCGTAGAGGGCGGGAGGGAGCGTAGACCTGAATGAGGCACTTTAGGTAAGACGGAGATTTTTTTTTGGTTGGGGTCGCAGTTTTGTAGGCGAGTGTCAGGGTTTTGAATTGGATGCGGGCAGCGAAAGGAGCAGCAGTTTATAATTGGTAAGCTGATGTCTATTTTGACGGCAAAACCTCCCCCTTGGCCGGCCGGCGCTCTGCTCCGCCTGTGTCAGCTCAGTTTGCGACGCCGTTGAACCGTGCTGTGGTTTGCGCTGAGAGGTGTCCCTAATATTTCGGCCATCCCGCTCATACGCATGAGGGCGACGAAAGTTTAGCGACACCTCTCAGGATCACCCGGCACAGTTCAACACAACACAAATTACAAGTCCCAATAATGATCATTAAAACATGTCAACACCTCTCTCAAACCGATTCAATAAAAATAACCAACATAAAACTCCTCCTGAGGGGAGGATTTATTGCGGGGATGTTGCATTATATTCTATGTTGACCATGCAGTGGTCGTAATGTTACGCTTGATCGGCGTATACAGCACAACGTAGAGGCACAGCTGACCATCAACTTCATACCGCACGCTGGAGGTCTACTTACTCTCAGATGGAGGGAGGACTGTAGCCGGAGCACCGGGGGTTCAGGTGGAGGAGAGAACCTCTGCCTGAGGTCTCTGTGGACTTGGGGGACCACGTGGAAAATGCCGCGGCTGCCATGTTGCCATCCGTGACCTCCTGACCCTGCCGTTCCAGACGGGAGAGATGTTCAGAGGGATGCCCGTAAGCCATGTTGGGGATGTCTGAAATGGTTCATGCTTGAATATTCTAAAACAATTCTAAAACAAAACAAACAACAAACTAATTCTGAGCATCTAGCAAGTAGTCATGGGAGTTTCCTAAAAAAACAACCAAAAAAACCCATGAAATCTGTAGCAGAATAACAAATACAACTGAATGAATGTAGAAGCATGAATGCAAATTAATAAAAATAAATAAAGAACATGGAAATGTAAAGACAAAACATTAAAGAAATATTGCATGCATTTTCATCTATTTTCATTTACTTCCTCATGTCTATATATTTGTGTATCTTATACATATTTATTTAATTATTGCAAGTAAATTTTTAAAATTTTTTCCTTTGTTTTGTGTCATGTCTCGTATGAATGCCGAGCCCTTTATTTTATCCTTCATCCTTTTCCGTTTCCCTTGACAACAGCCAAGTTGTCAATCAGCCGGCTTTTAAAGGTTTGTTCCACCCAAATATTGGCCTCATATCAGTCTAATGGAGGGTCCAGGATCCATAACTGTGCACTTTAGCTACAATACTGGGTTAACCATTAACAACCAAGTGTGGATTCAAGTGATATTTAATGTATAATTTTAATCTGAAAATTAACTAAATGTGTTTCTTTAGTGGGGAAAAGTATGTTCTGTGTTTCCCTACAAGTTTTAGGAGGGTAATAGTAGCACTCCAGTTAAAGTACTTGAGTAGAAGTACCCACTTACATTTCACCCGGATTTCTCGATAACATTGCTGAAAACCAAGAGAACCTGACTCATTCAGGATCCTCAGTCAGCCCCACTGGACGTTAACCGCTTGCTGCGCATCACTTTTAAAAAAAAAACAAACAAAACACTGGTGAGTTCAAGATGTTTGATACTTAGATAAGTAAATAAATAAGAGCTGATGGTGATTTCAGGGAGGAAAAATGAGCGATGGGGTCGCCGGTTTGAGCCCCACAAGGGGTCGAGAAATTTGCCACACACACACTGCGGGTGCAGCCTGACACCTAGTGGCCAAAATGCACAAGCACACGCGTATGTGCACATAACATTTCATCATCACCACCATCACCATCATCATCATCACCACCACCACCACTCCCAGACACACACTCAGGTACTGACCTATAGATGAAAGGCACTGCAAATCCTCCTCCCATTGGCGGACAGATTTGTTGCTCCGACGTCACCCGGGTAAAAGCTGCGACACTGCCGGTCATGACTGGACGAAAAACAAAAAAAACAAAAAAAAAAACGGGGGGTGTAATACCGCGACGGTCCAACAGATGGCGGAGTCCGCCCGGTTTAGAGTCAGGCCCCCCTTTTTTTTTTTTTACCCTTGAACTAGGCCTCTCTGTGGACACAAGAGTTGACCACATTGTCAAATTCAAACAAAAACAGGGGAGAAAAAAAAAACAAAAAACAAAACAATGACCTATTACACATCCATCCATTGGATTAAGCTGGATATATTCAAATAAATGCCACATTTCACCTAACACCCCCCCAACCCTCTCTGGGCCATATTGAGGCCGTGATTCAATAACGCCGCGAGGCTGCACGGGGTGACACATTTTCCAGACAACTTAATATACCTTAATACGGACCGGTTTGGCAGGGCCGTACACGCCCTATAATTAGATCTGGTCCAAATCTGATCTGCGGCGTTTCAACTGCGGGCTTAACTGTTTTCTGGTGACTTGAATTAAAGGAGGGGGGGGGGGGGG
>CAAKHG010022829.1:2500-27452 GCA_901007715.1 Dactylopterus volitans
GGCTTTATTTCCGGCGCCGCACCGCTGTCTTTATCTTGCGTCCAGCGATCGTTTGCTGTCCAGCAGGAGTAGATACGAAGGATTTTCCTGACCTGGAAGAGCACACGACATTCCCGTCATCGATCACAGACACCCAACATTATTTTACTCATTACCGTGTACAACTATTAGCGTAAATGCATAAAAACCAGGTACCTACAACAAAGTTTTAGTGGAGTGAATGAGGTTCAGTGGTCCATTGATGTCAGCTGTGATCAATGGACCTCACACATAAGATGCAACAAGGCACATGCCTCTTTTTAGATAGGATGCAACATACCCAATATTGAATGCCGGGGGCTGTGAAAAGTTGAATCCACTTGCGGGTGCTCCTGTCTGGGGGGCAATGGAGGGGTTGGCAGGGGGGGCAGGAGATGCCGCTGATCCCGCTCCAAAGGTGAAAATTCCTGCGTTGTTGTTGGAGGATCCGAAAGCACTGGCACCTCCAAACAGAAAGCCTCCACCTGCTAAAAACAGTACAACATACACACAGATACAGTGAGACTGACATGGGCTCATGCGCTCGCCTTCCAGCCTGGAAGGAGAACGATGACACCACCACAGTCACCCACCTGGCGTGGAGTTGGCGGCTGCCCCAAATACAGGAGTTGAGTTGGCCTGCTGACCAAACACAGGTGTGGCGTTGGACTTGGCCCCGAACGATGGCGTCTGAGAGGGTGCAGCTGGGAAAGGGGATCCGAAGGGCGGCCCGAAGGAGGGAGTCTGGTTCGCCCCGAACCCACCGGAGGGGGCTGAACTGAATACGAATGGGAGCTGAGGAGCTGAAGATTGAGCTGGAGTGAAAAAGCAGGAGAAAAAAAAAAAAGAAGCAAATCAACAAATGCACACAGTAAAAGAAAAGCTTTAATACCGTTTCATGGTTCTCGGTCCAGCCGAGAACAGCCATCATGCTGATGATCCATCATAAATCCTCATACGCTGCCCGAAGAGATACTGACCTGCAGAAGAGGCGGCAGAGGGCGCTGCTGCTCCAAAAGAGAAGGAGGGAGCAGTGGCAGGAGCAGCAGTGACAGCAGGGGCACCGAAAATGAAAGGCTGAGCTGGAGCCGGGGCGGCGGTGACGGGGGCTGCCGTCGGGGCCGGCGGCGGCGGCTGCTGCTGCTGGCTGTCCTGGCTCTGGCCAAAGTCCAGGGCTTTAGCCGGAGGAGCATCGCTGGAGGTTGATGGCGGCTGTCCGAACATGAAAGAGCTGGGAGCTGCAGAGGAGGCGGGTGCCTGGGTGGAGCTGGTGCCGCCAAACAGGTTCGGGGTTGGGATGGAGGACGACATGGTGGTAGAGTTGGTGGTGGTGGTGGGGTTGCTCGCCATGAAGGAAAACTCTTGTTTCGGAGCAGCAGCAGCAGAATCTGACAGGGAGAAGAGTTACTGAGGATTTGCTGATTGACTTCAGATGGCTACACAAAATGTTTTTGTCCAAAAGATCATACATAAACACTCTCCAGCCACTGTCTCAGGTACACCCGTTCAACAGCTTTTTCATGCAAATACCTAATCAGCCAATCACATGGCGGCAACTCAATGCATTTAAGCATGTAGACATGGTCAAGATGCTGAGCTGTAGTTAAACCGAGCACCAGGATGGAGAAGAAAGGTGATTTAAGTGACTCTGAACGTGTCACGCTTGTTGGTGCCAGACGTGCTGGTCTGAGTGTTTCAGCCACTGCTGATCTGCTGGAGGTTTCACACACACAACCATCTCTAGGGTTTACGGAGGATGGTTGGAAAAATGGAACGTATACAGTGAGCAGCAGTTCTCTGGCGGGAAAAAAACCTTGTTGATGCCAGAAGAGAATGAAGAGATGGTTCAAGCTGATTGAAAAACAAGGAGTTACTCAATTAACTGCTCATTACAACTGAGGTATGAAGAAGAGCATCTCTGAACACACAACCTGTCAACCACTGAAGCAGATGGACTGCACTGTCATTAGGTACACCTTCCTAGCTAATACAGTGGCCTTTGAGTGTGTGTGTACATATATATATGTATGTATATATTTATATATTACACTGTATATCCATACGTATTTACGCATACATAAATATACACAGACATGTCTCAGTCATTTGCAATATTACCAACACTCGGTGCAATCACAAAACCCCACTGTGCAATTGTTTCTTGTTTATATCTTAAGCCTTTTTTGTTGCTCTTTCTACTCTGGAAAATATCTTCAGCTATTTTACTGCTTTGGCATTTTTACTCATAAATACTTGTATTTTTGCCATCTCCCTTAATTACTGTAAGTTGCAAATTTCCATTTTGTGGGATGATCTTTTTTCTTTCTACCTGTGTAGAACTTACCTTAAGCCAATGCCATGTAAAACTTTAAAGACATCTGAATTTTACCTGGCTTACAAGCTTTGCTTCATTCTCTTAATTGGATAAAATACTAAACCACAACAAAACACTAGAACTAAATTTATGCCTCCACCAACCAGATAACTCACAATTCACACCCATTTCTGTCAATACTAAATGCATGCTTGTCTAAGACAAACATATGTACACCACTTGAAAACATACTGCCACATTCCAAAGTCATGCAAATGGACCATGATATCACAGACGGCTATGAGCTAATCATATCAAGGACATCCCTACCTAACAAATACTTCAATATAAGCATACCGTTAACAAATAAAATACCTGTAGCACTTAGCCCAAAGGTGAAGGTGGGCTTAGGGGCCTCTGAACTAGATGTTTCACTTTTGTCTGCTGGCTTGCCAAAACTGAATGTGAGCGGAGGCTGCTCCGTTTGAGCACTCGGCTTGCTGAAGGAAACGCCCCCTGAGGTGGCCGGCGCCGGTGCAGCCTCGCCATCTTTACTAGCAGCACTGAAGAGGAAGGCAGACGGAGTTGAGGAGGCAGCGGCTGCCTCCTTCTTTTCCTCTGGCTTCCCAAAGGTAAATGTGGGAGCAGCAGACTCCTTTTCTGTAGATCCAAAAGTAGTGCCTCCTTGTGGTGCGGTGGTCGCCATGCTCGGCTCGCCCAGTCTCCCAAATACAGACCCGGCGGTGGTGGTTGTGGTCCTGTTTGCTGATGTGCTGTCACTTGATGGTGCAGCAATGTCACTCTTCTCTTGAGAGAAGGCAGGAGGGGTGAAATTAACAGAGGATGAGGTGGAGTCTGATGTTTTCTCTTCAGGTTTTGAAATTCCAAACTTAAAGCCAACAGTGCAGGAGTTACTTTCTGTGCTAGATGATCCAGTTCCAAACATGTTGCCACCACTGGCTCCAAACTTAAACCCAGAACCTGTAGCAGGTTGGTCTGACTTTTTCTCATCACTGGCAGCAATCCCAAATTTAAAGCCCCCGCTGCTGCATTTGAAACCTGATGAGGTATTAGTGTCTTTCGAAGTGGTTTCTGATGACGCGCTTCCAAAAGTGCCTCCAAATTTGAATCCACTTGATGATGAAGAAGAGGAGGAGGAGGACTCTGAAGAAACCCCAAACTTAAATCCCCCAGATCCAGTTACTGAGGTGCTGTCTGATGTGCCAATCTTGAAACCCACAGAAGTAGAATTAGAAGAGCCAAAAGCAGAGGAGGCTGAAGTCCCAACAGCGGATGAGTCAAAAGCTGAACGAGAAAAAAAAAAAGGATTAGAAAACTGAAAACATATTTCAGAAGTCTGACATTTCTCAAGACATAACTGAGTGGATGTTTGGTGTGTGAAAAGTTCAACATGTTACCCACAGATTTAGCGACACGTCATCTTTGTAGTATTAACATCATAATGCTGCATCACGCATAAAAATTAGATTATCTCTAAACACAGTGCCCCAATTAACATTTTGGGTTCTTCAGACTTGTCCCACTACAACTGAGGCGGACAAAAAAAAAGATATTTGTTTTGTTACCTTTAGGCTGCACTTTAGCTCCAGGTTGGGCTGCCTGACATGCAACACATTGTTCATCAGAAGCCTTGTTCTGCAGAAGACAGACTTCACAATCCCAGGAACCCTCAGGCTTCTTGAACTTGTCCATCAAACCAAACACTGGTGCACTGCTGGCTGGAGTAGAAGCTCCTGCTGAGGGTGCTGTTGATGTTCCTGTACAGTTGATGAGACGAGGAAGATGTTTCACTAAAGCAAAATAGGTTTTTTAAGATACCTTTAATCAACTGGTGAAAACAGAAACTAAAACTCAGCGGTCTGTAAGAAGGGTAATATGGTTGGGCTCCCTTTACCTGGTTTAGGACTCGTGCAGGCAACACACTTTGTATCTTCTGCCTTGTTCTGTACAAAACATTCATCACAGTCCCATGAGCCCTCAGGCTTTTTGAACTTGTCTCCAAATCCAATGAACCCCGTAGAGACGGGGGCTGTGGGGTTGGATACAGTCTTAACAGATGAGAAGGCAGAAGGAAGAGTCAGTGAGGGCTTCAGCCCCGTTCCAGGCTTTGCCGTTTCACAGGCCACACACCTCGCTGTATCAGGTTTGTTAATAACAAGACATGTATCACAGTCCCAGGTTCCTGCAGGTTTGGAGAACATTGTACCAAATCCTGTGGTGGTTGTAGTGGTGGATGTGCTGTTTGTGCTGCTGCTCTCTTGTCCAACCGAAGTGGCCACTGGTTTACTGTCTCTGGATTTTGAGGAAGAGGAGCTGGGCTGGGAGGCCATGCAGCAAACACACTTTGTATCTGAATGCTTGTTTTGCACCAGGCAGACATCGCAGCTCCAGTACGCTGAGGCTTTGAACAACTCGCCAAACCCTGCTGAAGAAGAGGGGGAGGAGGTGGTTGTGGAGGTGAGGGAGGGTGAAGTGGATTGTGTGGAGGTCTGCTGGGGAGTGTCATCCAGGCTCGGTGTAGTTCTGGTGACAGGAGAGGAAAAGCCTGGATAAAAGCCAAGAGAAAACAGGAGGAGGATATAAGGAATTAAAATCTGCGTTCAATGTCAAAAAGCGGTATGTTACCAAGACAAAAAAATTACACATAGTGTGACAATGATTCTAACCAGGCCCTTTGAGAATATCCAGCACGCTTCCCTGCTTCAAGGCCTTGGCTGGTTTGAAGGGTCCTTCAAAATCATCTGTGCTTTTGGTTGTTGCTGGCTTCACTGGAGAAAACACAAAGAGCATCAAAACAAGGTTAAAACTCTCAGGACAGGTATGATCACTTATGTCAACTGTAAGTAAGAAAGACTGAGAGAAGTCTCCTACCTGCTGTTGGTATGGGAGTGGCCAACTTCCCATTTGACATGGGGGGACCCAACTTTGCTACAGGTGCACTGAAAGTAAATCCAGCCTGCACAAACATAACAAAATAAGTAAAATAATTAAAAAAACAATTGTGACCAATACTGTTGTAAACCACTGTAGTTTTAAGAATTTATAAGCATCGTGACAAAAATTTTGCTTACTGAAGGGGAAAATGAAGGTGGACTTGCAGGGGTTGCTTTGACAATAGGTGAGGAAAATGTAAAAGGTACACATGGGGGTGTTGACACAGAGGGACTCTCCTGGAAAACAAAACAAAAAAAATTATCAGAATAAATATGTAATGTTAATAACAATTGTAACAGCGGTGGATTGGAACAATATTTTTAGACAGACCTTATTTGTTATTGTTTCCTTGGCATGAGAAGCAGGTGTGACGCTGCAGGCAATGCTGAGGGTGGCGGACGTGGTGGGTGGTGGAAAGAGGGAGGAGAAGCTGATGGGAAGTGAAGTGGTTGGAAGATCTGGTATCTCAGCCACCTTAAGTCAGAAAATAAGAGTCCTTTACATATAGTTCTTGAATAGTGATAAGCCGATTTGGATTGGAGTGCTTCGAGGCCCATTATCTGATCTACAAAAGCTGTTTGTATATGAAAGTGGTAAGAACTCGTTTTAGGATGCCAAGACCTCACCTCATCGTCTTCAGGGCGTTTGGAGGAGTGTCGTGCGCTGCTCCTCGCTCGCTTCATCTTGCCTCCTCCAGAGTTCCTGCTGCTGGCTGCTGGCGTGCTGGATAGAGGATAAGCTGGGCCACTGGAAAGAATTGTGCTGGTGGAGAGGCAGGCAAGGTCAAACAAGTATGACGAAACAAGATACAGAGAGCAGAGAGGGAACAAGATTGCTCAGAATTAATTGTGTACTTATTTTTTTAATCTTGCAAAAAAACATTTAGGAAATATTTACTTTTCAAAATTAATACTTGGGAAATGCCTGTGTCAAGCCTTGGATTTAACAAAAGGGAACAACGATGATACTAATAATAGAACAATTAAACAGCAAGGACACATTTAAATTTAAAAAGGAGTTAATAGATAGGCCTAGAATAGTATTTTCAACTTCAGTTCCCATGACTTAAGTCCTCTGCTTAAAATATTTTATACTCTATTCTGACACACTGCATGCACTGGTACCTTTGAGATGGGCCTGGGGTTGCTTCAGGTAGTTGTGGTGATTGTCTCGTGGGCTGAGTAAGTAAAAAAGGAAACAATAAGCATCAAGTTTGAATTCAGTTAGCTAGATTTTGTGGTGGAAAGATTCGTTTGGTCCAACCGTGTCTCTTGGGGTCCTGTCCAAAGTTCGGCTTACTCCTCCAGGGGTCAGAGTAGGCCTGAAGAACACGGAACGGTTTCCTGACATTGTTACTGCAGCAGGAACCACCAGCTTCTGCACCGGTGGAAGAGTTGAATCCAACTAAATTAAATAAGGGATGACAATATACAGTATAAAGATCAAGTTAATAACTAGAGAAAAAGGAAAATAAGTGAACGAGCAATGCTCATTTCTGAATGCTTGGTAAAGGATTCTGTTCCATATTGTGAATAACTGAGAAGGATGAATGAACATTTACCTCTCAACTTATAAAACATGCATAAGTCCAAAATGTGAACAGTAACATCTCCAGAGATATGCAGGACGGTTTCAGAATTAAAATACATTCTCGTTGTACTATAAAAATGCCACCTGACAATTCTTGGTGCTTTATGTGTTGTGAGAGCGTCTGAGTGGACACCATGTGGCTTTGTGGCATAGAGATCTAAGCTGTATCAGGGTGTGGAGTTACATGGTGCTTTTTAGGATAGATTAATTATTGTATTGTCTCCTAATGATACAGTATAATTCTTCAATTTGGGTAAAACCCTAAACAAACAAACAAACAAACAAACAATCAACGATACAAAAGTCCAAGTTAGCCAGACAGGCTTTCTTGTCTTAAGTCTGTGACGTTCAATACACCATTGTTGGGATGGGCAAAGCAGCTGTCACAGCTGGGAATGCCTCGGTCATTATTGAGGTCCAAAACAGGGGTTACACTTAACCCTTTGCACAAAAACATCAGCCAACGCAACAGTTTAGCAGTAGTGGGAATTCCGACTCGTTTCAGAGAGCCGGTTCTTTTGGCTTGGTTCACTAAAAAGAGCCAGCTCTTTTGGCTACCAAGCGGCTCCTCGGATTTTTATTAATTTATTACCAAATTGTGTGCTAAAATGAATGACGAATGTACAGAGTATCAAATGTTTATTTGGTTTTGTTGAAACGGCTCCAAGAAGTGTCGAGACAGAGCACCAGATCTAAGACGCAGAATTTCTTATCATATGCAGAGAAAATACCCAGCTGCTCAGTCAGACTTAACACAGTTCCCGTTGAAGATGAGAAGAACCTTGAGTACTGTGTTGGAGTTCATCATACCCACTTTGGTTCACGCAGTGACATCATCTTCAACGACATCTTACTTAGAGTCAATGATATCACAGTCACGTACGCAGTCAGTGTCTCAATGACACTACAGAGTGGCTCAATAATCTCATACGACAGACTCAACGATATCACATAGTCACATACACGGTGTCCTAATGACATTATACAGTGGCATACAATAGTCACGCTTTGACCAATTATTACATAGCCAAGATTGGCATGCAAAATAACCAATTGCCTCAGCTCGGAGGGATTGATCCCATTTCTCCTTTCAGTGTTAGCGCAGCTCTCTCTCTCTCTCTCTCTCTCTCTCTCTCCCTCTCCCCTGCTCTGTCTCACTGTGCTGCATGTGACCCTCCCTTGACCAATCATGGGGCTTTCATAGAAAAAAAATCAGCTCCCGGAAAAAAAAGGGCTCCCAATCAGGAGCCGGCACTTTGAGACGGTTCATTCGGGAGCGACCCATCACTATAGTTAAATCTTCATTTCCCCACTAGCTTGTGTACGCACTTGCATGGCAAAGGACATAAACACGAACACATGCACACACATACACATGCACACTGGTGAACACAGCTGTGTCGCAGCTGTGTTAACAAGCCTAAGGGATGCCAACAGACAGTAGGACAGGACATGACAACAGGACAAGCCACAGCAAATGCTGTTGGGTTGGACAATGGCATCCCTGTTCACATCACCAAGCCTTCTGCTAAGCTACTAACACTCCAGTCAGAAGAGACCAGCGAAGTGTATTTGCTGATGAGTACACACAAGCTAAGTTCATACAGGGATACAAGGCAAAAACAAACTGAAACTGAAAGTCTTTACTTACCCGTTTCTTTTTCACCTGGAAATGTGAAACTAGATTTGTGCCATCTATTGACTGCAAAGGGGAAAGAAAAGTGATGAAACAATCTCTTTCAGTTTGACAACAGTAATCAAAGTATTTACAGGATATCATGATTAGGGATGGATGTCATCATTAATATGTGAATAGATATACCAATATACCAAATCCTTTGCAGTACACAAGAACACATCCTATGCTGCACTAAACAATGTGCCACTGCAAACAAACATATGTACTGTAAAACTGCTTCTAACACTTACTGGCGACAGTGGGGCAGACGCGGCTGCTGCGGGGATTCTCTTAGCATCCTACAAATGCACAAAAATCATCAGTTATTTTACAGAAATATGTTTATGAAAAAGAAACACCACCGCCAAAGATTTCATGATAAAAAAGTTTACATAAACTGTCTTTTTGTCCAAATGTCAAATGTCTTACCACTTTAAACCTTCAACAGAAGAAAAGGTGGTGAACTTGTGTGTGTGTTTACTCACAGCCAGAGGGCTTGACATGCGCTCCAAGGACTGCAGGATGCGCCTGGCTGCAGTGCTGGTCACCAAACAGGGCCGAGCACCAGCCGGCTTGGCCTTGATCTGTCTCCTCACTGGGGCCTACAGATCAGTTGAGCTAATTAAGTCTCCACTTAAATTAACAAGATTCACACTTCAGTAACATCTAATGGTGTCACTGCCAGAAATGACTTGCTTGCCGAAAAGTATAGCTGCCTTTTCTGAATATAGCAGCTAAAAACTTATTTGATAGGATCGACTAAGTGAATTTATTCATCAACACAAATTCAACATAAATTGACTCGGAGTTGGCTGTTCGGTTGCTGACCTGGTACGGTGTTCCTGGACGGGTGCGAGAGCTCCTGGAAGCAGCTGCTCCACCATACGTCGTCTTCCCAGGGTAGAAGGGGGAATCTCCAAGCTGGCTGGAGTTAAACTCTGTGCTGTTTAGTGTCGACTGGAAGACATAAGTGAAAATAAATTAAGGTCAAGTTAAATAACTAACATTTATTGGTAATACATTAAATTCTTCAACCAAAGTAATGCATGTTGTTACTAGTACTATACGACAGAGGCTAAACAAAAAAGCATACTGCGTAAAATGTCATGGTTTGGATGTTATGTTTTGTTGATTGAATTATCATCTTGACGGGAAGAATAAAAAAATACTCACATTTGAGGAAGTTCCAAAAACAGACAGGTTGAAAGAAGGCTTTTTCAGACTGGAGTGGGAAGGCTGAGGCCCAGAGCTGGTTCTGTCTGTCTCTTGGGACCAAAGCTGTGGAAGTGATGTTGTTTTGGAAGTGGGCACATCTGAAAGACAAAGTCAACTCATCAAGGAAGGAATCTAGCTTAGAGACGTTGCATGCTCTTTGTGGTGAGCGCTGCAAACACACTTTACACCCACAACCTTCTGAAAAGACAAAGGCAACCAGCATTCAAACCTGCGACATGCCTCTCAGAATTGTCTCTGTGCTGCTAAACTTAGGCAATTCAGGAACACTATTCAAACAAGTGTGTGACTTTGAAAGTGTATGGAGTCTGGAAACTGTGCAGACTGTTTGTCCGGAGATGGCATGTCACCCTTTCATAGGAATCCTATAAAATCCTTAAAATCATTAATTGACCAAAGACGGATGAATGTTCATGAGAACCAATCAATTGGCTTTCTTGATGTTATGTAATAGAAATTGAAAATTTGGATGGGTTTACACATTTCAGAACACCACTTTGGAACTTAGGAAACTGGAATTTTTCAATGTTTTCTGACAGGTTTTATACAAAAAGACATCTAAATAGCCAAACAATCTGCTAATTAATCGATAAAGAGAACCATCTGTTACTCTAGTACTTTACTAGAACCATGAGTGAATATTCAAAATAAATTGGAAACTCTTCTGATTATCTATAAACTGTTCAGTCACTAAAAAAAATAAATGTTTGGACTTTGGGTTGCAGTCTTGCAATAAAACTTGTTTACAGGCATTGTGTCTGCAAATATACAGTATGTTAATTATTGTCACAACACTAGGTATCAAAAGAGTGAGTTCACCATGAGCCAAATTGTGTGCATACAGACACAATGTCAAATCTTAATCCATAAAAACCTTACTCTGAAGCACAAAACCTACAAAACACTGAAACATATTTAATCAGATTGAAAAATTTTGATTAAATTTTTACATTAAATTACACGACGGCACCAGAATGGTAGTGAAAATGGTGTGATGATGAAGACTATTATTATCATTATGCTTCTAACAACAGTCCGTTTACACTGGACCTTTAAAGACAACACTCACTAACATGCATCCGTATGCAAGTGCAAAGTCCCGTACCTTTATCAGAGGCGCGAGAAGAAAAGCCGCTAGTGGTGGAGATGTTATCATCTTCGTGCTGTGAGAGGTTATCTTTGATTTCTTTGACCAAAGAGAAGCCTGTAGAAAAGGGTCCTGGGGCTGAAGAAGTGGAGGGCTGGGAAAAGAGGCTGCTGGGACCGCTCAGCATTGGAGATGAGGCATCCAGCGGGGGAAAGTGGAGGTGGGAGCGGCTGAGGGGGGGTCTAGACAGTACATATTCCTGAAAGTTCAGGGATGCCCGGCTGGTTGATGGCTCTGTGTGGAAGAGAAATTGTCCAGATGAGAATGAGGTACAGATGGACAAGATGAACGATACGCAAAATGAAAGGCCTATATATCAAATCATTTTTCAATTGGCTGTTAGGACCTAAAAGACTGAATTAGATAGCTCACCAGTGTTACTGGTGCTGGGCTCTGGGGAGTCACGTCCATCAAGGGAAGGAGGCCCTTCTTCACTGCCATTGGGAGGAGGAGGAGGAGGTGGCTGGCAATTCTGGTCTGTCCCCTGCACTGCCCCTCCTCCTTCAGGAGCATCTTCATTCTTAAAGTATTTCTGCAGCCAGGAAGGTATGATGCTCTTTACTGTGTCTGTCACTCGATTGATCAAGCCTGACTGCTGCTGATAAAAACATGAGAGAAGAGAGGAAGCCATGAACAACTGGATAAAACAAGTGGGGGGCATAGACAAATGCATATGGACAGAACAGAGACAAAACAGACAACCACTGAGTCAGGATGTCACTTCTTGTCTCCTTTTGACAACAGACAAGCTGTGGGGCGGTTAGAGTCTAGATGCACAAAGATTTTATAATCTGACAATAACCCAAGTAAAACACTATGTGTGGTGTGTGAGATGATGTGTGAGATGCATTAAAGAGGAAAAAAAAAAGACAAAAACAAGTTGACCCGAAGTGCTGATTGTCAGTTGAATGTGAATATCCGGGGTCAGGGTACTTGTTTCTGAAATTTTGGTTGGACTGGACAAATGAGAGGGCAATCCTCTCTTGAGATTTGTAGAATGCAACAAATAACTACTATTTAACTATCTGACTGGATTGGACAACCCCATTTGCAAGGAGAGGCCATTCCTCCTTTCCAGTGCAAAGCAAAACATGAGCTCGGTAAGACAGAAACTGGGTCAGGCACCGCGTTTGCTTTTATGAAACAGCTAAACAGTGCTGGTCTGCACTTATTCCAGTGGATAAAAATGATTGTAGTTGACTCACCGGACGCAGACTGGAGGTATAAGTCTGCTATTGGCTGCTTATTTTTGTACAGCATTCTCCCATTTCATTGTCTGCCTGTATTAGTGTGTTGACATTTTAAAAAATCCCATCGCTAACTTTGAACTAGCACCCACTTGCTGAAAATGGCAAGTTTTAACAAGAGTATGGTTTACCCAATATTCAGCACTTACATAGCCCTATTGTCAAAATGCCAATAACCTCGGTCCCATTGAGTAAACACTGGAATGTTTTCCGACCAGTTTTAATGAATGATATGCCAGGCATTGAGGAATTAGGATAAATTTCGCTAGACAGGGTGTCAAAAATGTAAAAAAACAGATCACATTAATGCAAGGACTAATTATAGGAAATGCCGTATTGTAGAGCAGTAGGCAAGAGTGTGCAAAATCTTGGCAAAGTATAGCCATATATCTTGTATGCTCACATACATGCAATTGTACCTGATTAACATTAAAAAGGCAACAGAGTGCTATATTCCTGCAGCAAGACAGTAGACAAAAAAGGCAACAGAAGGCTGGTGCACCACTTGATAAGCACGATAGAGTGCTTTATCTTTAAATCCCCAGCAAGGGTCGTGCATGTGTCCTGTTTCCAGCTTACTTGTTAAATACACCTGTGGGCTACTATGCACTTTAACCCATGCGAGAACACATGCGTCTTTAATAAGTCAAGAGCCAGTTAACCCACTATAGTGGTTGTTTACTTAAAAACTTTTTTTGTTTTCAAAAGATTTTAGTGCTGCATTTCCACTATGACAAGGTCATTTGGATAAGAAACAGGGACTGATGTTACGACCTTGACAGTATCACGACTCATATCAATTATCAATCTGGTAGTTTGACAGTACTCTTACTATTTCCATTATATTGTATGTTTTTTTTCCTCAAGAGAATAAAGTACTGTTTGAACAAACTGCAAATACAGATTATTAAGTAATATCTGAAGTGAAAAATATATATTGTTAACAGATATTTTCAGCGAAATAAATACATATATGTAGCGCAAATACATAAAGACTATAATGTCATGATGGACATGTAAAAAAACACACCTGATTCAAATGGCTCAGCATCAACTATTAACAAGCAATTCATTTTAAATAGGAGTTGGAGGCGACACCCGAAACATACAAGGTGGTGGCTCACCAAAACCAGGAGAGAGGAAGAATCCATAAGATCATTTTGGCTTTTGATTGGTTACATTGTTGTCATGAAAAAAATCCAAGTACCTCGGAAAAAAACAACAACTCCCTTTTCAAGCATTTATGATGCAAGTTGTGAAATGAATGAAGACAGTGGTGGCACGAACATCATTCCGTTCCAAATTTTTATCCAGCAGTGATATAGAAGCCAAACTTATTAACTTAAAGCTACGAAGTCGGTAACCTGTCAGTAAATGTAGAAGAAGAGGAGGTTACAAGCCTGAAACAAATCGAAGTCTTCAGGAAACTGTTTCAATTTTGTAAGCTGCAATAGTTCTTTCTTGTCAGCTATTATTCACCAGTCCAGATGACCCTATTGTTTTTACGACTACCAGCCATGTTTTTGGCCATTTCAACAAAGGCACAGAGCAGAATCAGGTGATCAGTCATATGCCTTACACATTCCCTGCATCAGGTTATCATCAGGTTATCTGACATGAGTGTTTCCATCAACTATTTATCAATTATCTATATGTCTATATATTTTGATCCAATACCAGGCCGATAACTGCTATTTTTCCTGGAGAACAATTTTTCTTTGCTGCTCCAAAGCAACAGTTGTGCTGCGCTGCCACCAGTAAGTGATATTAATGGAGTATTTTTTTAGAGAAATTGTGAATTCCTAGATTTGTTTACTTTTTCAGTTAAAACTGGATAATAAGATAAGCTCCACTGCATTCATTCTCTGTATACATTTGTTTTCAAAGGGTTTAACCGGGGCCAGGTCATACAACAATGATGGCACTCATCACTTCCACATAGGATAAATCCAAATGTTAAAACACAGTGTTAGTTTCTTTTTGTTTGTTTCAAAAATGTTCTTGTATTGGATTGGTACTCTGTATCTGTGCAGGTATTGGAATAGGTACAGGAAGGGGAAAAAATGGTATCAGAGGATCGCTAACAAATAAACTATTAACAATTCGCTCATAGGGACAGCATTAATAATCAATTTGTTGCGTTGTTCATGACAGGTGATAAGGTGAGACAAAACTTCAACATGATAATAATATACTCATCACTAATATGTATCACTGCTATGGTTGAACAGGCATACACAGCCAGAAATGCAAACCGCTGAGCCTGTTGATACGGCAATCAGAAGACCAACTCAACCATAGTGACGGCAGCTAGTGACACCGAGCCAGTGAGTGATGGTTCCGTTTTATAGACCATGAATATCGACAACGATAGACTGAGACAATGTGACACAAAGTACCATTTAAAACAAACACCAAAACCCTTGATGTAGAAGCTGTGACATTATATATATACACAAAATAACATATATAAATTGTACAATGCCAGTGTTGATAAATACGATAGTCCTCATAAACCTTAGTATCTTACAAATGTTAATCTGTCTAAATGTGAGTACAATCAAACATTGTTGTCCATGACAAATATAACTGTGAGAGTCAGCATCTAAACTTCAATATCTCCTGTGAGGATTATCTGAGAGTCTAGGCCCCCCCAAATGTGTGCCCAACTGATAACCTTGCAGCCAGTCAGGTGGTTGTGCGACTATCAAAATTCATGCAGTTTTCGAAGAATTTTGCTAAAGTAGGGTTAAAAAAAAAGCCTACAGTGGCCTCCCCAGCGAGTGCATTGACGAGACTATCATTGGAGCGAGTTCATTTGTAGCAAACAATAATATTCTGCGTGGTGAAACACGATAAAGACAGGGGCATGTGCCACATATACGCAGGTCTCTTGCGCCATTGTGATCATTAATTGACTTTGTAAACGGCACAGATTGCTATCCAAGCGGCGTGTGAATCAACTCGAGCAACCATGTGGGTTCCCAATGAGCCAATGCTTCCTGCGCAATCCAACTGGTTGAGATTTGGCCAACAGTAGTTAGCCGAACATTCATAAGATGCAACCCGACATGCCATCAACGCCATTTTCAAGCTTATCGCCATGGGAGGCGGCTAGATATTGATTTGAACTGGCATACGTTTAAAGCGAAACATCATGTCACTTCTGCCGGCGGCATTGTGATGTCTCAAAACTTAAGGAGCAAAGACAACAATGCGAGGCTTGCTAACGTTAGCCTGTTAGCGACCGTTAGCTACATTAGCAAAGACTTTGAATTCTACTTCCTTGCTTTCCGCTAACTTCGTTAGCAAGTGACAACTTTGTAGTGCCACAGTTGGTTATTTCTACGTGTCGCGTGCACTCCGGCACTTTCCCAACTGCTGGTTAATTACTCTAAATAACTCAACTTGCCGTGATTTGACCTGTCAAATCGGTCTGATTTTGCTAACATATAAGCCAGCCTACCAGTTAACTAGCATCTGCTAAGCATGCTAGCAGCGCGTGGAGGCCACGAGCGCTAACAGTAGGCCAGAAAATGTCTCCCAACTAAACAATAACATCAAATGCGATATAGTGGCACCGCAGCCACCGTTATGTCCTTCACACGAAGTTTTCATACGAGAACTTTTCACTGATTTACCTGCTTGCTCTTGGCGTAAGGTTTGGAGACGATATGATATTTCTTGCTTCTAATTTTCCCTCCACCCGTGGCCGCCATGGCTCTTGCGTCTGGGTGTCTATCGGCGTTTCGGCGCCGGATAGCTGTCATCCAGTACAGCGGCTGGTCCACAGGGGCACGATGGGAAATGTAGTATCTGAATATAACAAAGCATTGAGGTTGGCTTATCTTGCCTTGGTGCCTCGTGGCTTCAACAAGATGTGGTTTTTTTGTCACGTGACTGAAAATCATCATAAAGCCAAGGTTTGGAAACCAGCGTTTATTCATATTATCACAGGGAATCACAATGTATTGACCTTGTTACTGACAATGTCAAAGAATCAAATAAAAGAAAGACTCAAAAGAAAAATGAGACAAATTTCAAAATCAATGATCAAACGCCTAAAGCATAACGCAACATTGCGACTTTTTTTTACACATTTTTGAGTCAAATTCTTTAGGCTTTAAGCGGGTCACCCAAGTGATTTGAAAATCTGACCATGGGCTCTGATAAATTGTGGCCTGTGTTAAAAAATAATCTGGGGTTTTATGGCGCAAGATTTCTCAATAGAGGACAACAGAGTAACTGATAATGAAAACTGTCGCTATACTACATTTCAAAGATTTTGTCTGTATGATTAGACACTTTGTGAATGAGAAAGTCAATTACTACAATAAGCTGTGGTACTTTGCAGAATTTTTCTCAGGTGAGGAACTATTTCGCCCCACCTCAATGTCTTTGGTGCTCCTGTGATGTGTTATGTGTTTGTGTGCCTGGATTATGTTATTGTGAGGTTCACAGTGTTATAAAAGCAAGTTACATTTTTACACAGCACATGCAGTGTGTGGTAACAGCTGTGTTTTTTTCTTTTAATGACATTGGTCCCTTTTTGACAAGATTACATATTACAGGCACACCATTTTTTACGTGTATCCATGAAACAGAAATCAATGGAGTATATTTAATGCAAAGTCTGTCCCTTATTTATGAGATAAGCATTTGAAATACATTGACTATTATCTGACGGAAGACATCTCAAGAAAGTCAGTATACACAGAGAGGGAATTTATGGAATCATGTCATTTAATTTTATGTATAAAACAATTAAACCCACCCATTAAAAAAAATCACACATCATGATGATTAAGTAATGTTTTACAGGGTAGAAATAGTAGTTTTTAAACATCTCATTTGAAATTCAGTGTAATCAGTCTAACAAATGAAATGACAGTGATATTCAAACATTTCCGTCAATAACATAAAAGTACAAATATTAAAACACACAAAAAAAAGAAAAAAGAAAATGCAGTCAACAATATTGTCAGTAACAAGAAAACAGCTTTTGTGGACTAGTCACATGACTTATTGTGTTATATTTAGCATTAACTTTGAAAACACTCAAGTCAAAAGGATCATTTCACATCATTGATTATCCTGTGATCGATTGTCACCACAGTGCAAGTGCAATATTTTCTGTTGGTACATCATGTACCACTCATTTCTCTCTCTCCAACACACTTGCAAAAAATATTACTTATCTCAATAATTCCCATAGCTGCACTGATGAGAGCTAAACAGATAAGAATAGCATGTAACACCTGCAGTAACATGAGGTTTCTCTACTCATCTGAAGCTCTCTCTCTCAAAAAAAAAAACTTTAAAGATGTAACCTTGGTTGAAGAAAAACATAATATATTAGAACTGTATTATAGACATTCCATATAGTAGTAAGGGCAATTATTCTATAAACACAAGCAATCAATCATTCAGTAAATCAATCAATCACACTTTCAATCCCCAGAGCTAACCAGCAGTACAAATAACTTAGAACATGGTGAATTAAGAATTAGTTTTTCTAGTAAAGCTATCAAACTCAGTAAAGAAAGCTTACACACCTTGACTGGACATATTTAACTGTGCAAAGCATCCCAACAACATTCAATGAAAGTAGAAAACTTTGGCTGCAGGGTGATTCTGTGGCCCACACGCTCACAATCTAGCACACCCTCCTCTTTGAGACTGTTTAAACTCTTAATTATTTTCTTGACATTAACACAGAATCAACCATTTTATGGAAGTTCCTCGTAATGCCACTCCTGAAGAGAATCACTGAAAAAAACTCAGCTAAGTGTTCACCATGTGAGGACCTAATGAATCGACATGGTGGATCAAGGCTTGTCAACCTTAAGCGTAATTCTACAACTTGAAGTGCAGATTCCCCACGCTGAACTGTGATATGAATAATCGGAGTCCCTTGAGTTTAGTGTTTTTTCCCTCCATGGCCATTCACAAATCTGTTCTTCGCGGAGGCTCTCTTCCTGTTTTTGGGTTGTGAAGCTCCGCAGGAATCCCTCTCAGCTGTGATGCAAAAACAGATGTTCCTGTAAAACATCTAGGCTTGATTTTTGGGAACAGCAGTCACCAGAGCGCATGTCACTGGACTTACCTGCAACAGCACCTGCAATGAAACTGGGCGGGTCGACGACACTGCTGTCCTCACCGTCTTCACCTTGCACCGAGGTGCTCTGTAAACGGAGGGAGGCAATATGACACTCAAAGGTGGGATTCTCATCTGGAGCGAAGCCACGGATTAAACATGTTAACATCAGTTAAATGAAGATATCAAAGCATTTCATAACAAGTTAGAGCTACATCTTACCTTCATTTTATTTTGCTCATACCACACCATCCCATACAAACAAAGGAGTGTGATGAATGCCTGAAGAAAATACAAAGATAAAATACAGATATTTGTGAGGTTGCTCTTGGAAAATGATGCACTGCTGGAAAAACAAACAAACACAGTCATAAAGTTAATAGGGTTTAAAATGGCCTGAAACTGGGACAAATTCATAAGCAACATTCACATAATTTGTTTGTGGATTGTATATGTTTGTGTATGCGTTTGTATGTATGCTAATGTCTCTATCAAGCTTTGACAGTTTCTAGGTAGAAATTATATTGTTTCTCCCGCTCATGCATACACAATGTGTGTGTAGGTGTGTGTCTGTGTGTATGTCCAGGTATGAGTGGAGACATGGACATAAATTATTTTGTGAATTGTCTATTTCTTTCACTTTTCTCACATTTAGATTATGATAAAACATAAGCCCAAAATGTGGACGACACACGCACGCACGCACGCACGCACGCAGACACACACTACTTCAGTTCAAAAAATATATCTTGCAGCAAGTGTGGAGCTTCGGGGGGCTCATTATTTCCAAGCTAGTGATTAAAGAAGCTCTGGATATTCTTAAAAAATCTGAATGGTAAGTGGAGTCAGAAGATAAAGAAAACAATTATTTTTCACTGAAAAATTTGGATTTATGCAAACAATCTGATATTTGAAAGGTTAAAATTCTGTAAATGAAACAGTATTTGGTTGTTATGATCAGGACTGATGACAGTTCATAAGTGTAATATTTAATAGAAAATAATATGCAAATAAAATGAACATATAAAAACACCACTGTGCTCTAGGGTAATTTTTTTTTCAGTCCAACACTTATAAAAATGATAATGATTAAAAACAATTCCTCTCCAACATGTAGTATCAGAAAAAAATAAATATTTGTTGTGTTTTTCCATTAAAAACAACAGTGGAATTATGTAACTATAAAAAGGTTTCCAATTCTGGAATACTCTATTTATGAGGACTGAAGTTGGTTAATATATTTAAGTCAGTGAAAGTGGAAAAAATAGGAATGTATAGTATTGATATGGCAGTTTTTAGATCCAAATATTTTTGTTCTCTAACATGCTCTGAGTTTTTTTTTTTAATAAATGAAACTATAAACACATAAAAAAAAAATCAGACATATCCCAGGCTGCTCCAAAAGAATATCCCTCCCAGCATGTAGTGTCTGGAAAATAATTTGATGTGTTTTATGTGTTCCGCTTAAAAAAAGTGACATTTTGGAAACAAACCAGCAAATAAAGAGAAAGTTTCAGCATTTTTCCTACTTAAACTCCCTTTTTCCCCCAGAATTGTTTTTGTCATGACTTCAGAATTTTTGTGGAACTGTATGACATCATACAGTTTGGCATACTTGTGGCACATCTGCATTGATGTTACATCTGTGTGACATCATCACAGCTCTTAATTTGGCAGTTTCCAGCATTGCTTCAAAACCTGCATTCAGCTCTCAGCATTCACGCCATTTTCTGCAGGAAATGCATTTTTCTAGTCACACTTGTCTTTTTCCACTTACCAGACAGAGAAGCCACAGGATGACATAGCGGATTTGTGTCTTGGAAAACAAGTCGTGGCCAAATTTCACGCATGCGAGAGCCTCCAGGAAAGCTATGGCTCTGAGGAGGAAATACAAAAGTACAACCGGATTAAGGGTAAAACTGCTCTCTACATTTAAATAACAGGCTGCTGGATTTAAAATGGCACCCTCTCTTGGCAATGTTATTTCACTGCAATGGAGCTTCTCTGGTGAGCTGAACACGTCTGCCGTACAAGTGCGTGCGTGCGTGCGTGCGTGCGTGCGTGCGTTCCAAACGGTGCACTGTAGGAGGGGACCTCAGGCAAGCGACTGATCTCTATGTTTAGTATTTCATACCGACACGGTGAGCTCGTCTCGTTGCCATAGAAACTGAGGGCAGACTGGGGACACCAGTGGCTCTGTGTCTGAGTTAAGGTCAATAACTTCAAGATGTTATGAATTTCAATGGATCAAAAACTACCCTGCCATAAAGATAAACCTGAACAGGAATTAGAATAAAACGTCTCTGTGCTGTGAATTAATATGTCAACTATTTTAACAGATTGTGTGACATGGAGAAAACCTGCCTTTTAATAACATCGCTTTTGGCCAGTACAAGGGCTTTTTTCAGTGAGAACAATTATCAGTTGTGATCGGCTTATTCATCGAGATCCTACGACGTTCCTCGTCTGTCAGTCAGTAAATTTCAGCCATAATTGTGCATGTAGGACACTCAGTACGTAATGAATTCATGGCATCGTCCTAAATTTAGAACATTTTATCCACAACAGCGAGAGTGCGTGTAAAAAAAGAATCATTAAAGTTGAAAATGCTGGGTGATTCGAGCACAAACTTGCTTTCATTCAGATCTCACACATTGTTCTAGACAAGGGGACAAACAAAGTGACAGGATGAAAGACTTACCCAAACACCCAACACTGCGTGCCAACTCGTTTGCACTGCGTGTCTGTCAGATATGCGTAATACTGCCTGGAAGAGGTGGAAGAGAAGTGTCAAGGGCAGAACAAGCATTAAAAAAGGTTCCTACTAAAAACCACTGGTTGTATTTGTTTTTGGAAGAATTGATGCAGCGTTTAAAGACAACGGTAAATTTTGTAACCTAAGTGTGGAAACCCCCAACATGGGAGAAACGCGCATCCACAAAATAGATGCCAGCAGCCGCATCTTTGTACTTTGTTGTGGTCTTCAGGGGAAATGCATAAATAAGTTATTGCAGCCGTTTGCTGTGGCCGAGCTCGGCTGAGCTAATTACGTCTTTGCAAAAACTAATAACTCTGGCAACTTCGCTGATGTGTTAAGGAGTGCAAACACATCACATGCGAAAGTAAAATAAACAAACAAAAAAAAAGTTAAAATGCATTAAATTATCAATTGTATTTTTTACTGTCTTGCCAGTCATGAGGGAGGAAGCCATGATTGTAGCTGTTCTGACGTCAAGTTGGATAAATCAGGGTTCTGAGCTAAATAAAAAAAAAAATTAAAAAAATAAAGGCAACATGACCATGGGGTCAAATTATTCTGTGAGAGTCAATCCCCATTTTTCCGATGTGTCATGAATGCAGCTGGACATGCAGACCGTCACATTTACTGTTGCTCATACAGCAAATGGAGACATTAACGTCATTTTGCAGGCCGAACGTACCTCACAGTGGGTGCAGTGATGACTCCAATAAGGAGGATGCGACACCAGCTGAGAGGGTGAGACGCTTGGAAGACGAAGATGTGCTTCAGGAAGAATGTGTTCAATTCTGTCAGCTGTGAAGATGAAGTGCGTAAAAAAAAAAAAAGAGTATTTCAAACAATTTCCTGCGAATGTGATCAGTGCTTGCCAGAAAGATTTTCAAGCATTTTGCTAACAAATAGGTTAACGACAGTCTTGCTTGTAGTACCTGCCACAGGATCATGAAGAGGTAGATGCCTGCTAGCCTCTGGAAGGAAGACTTTGGGTCAAACCAGTGCACATAAGTCCAACTGGCTGGCGTGAACTGGAGCACGGCTCGCTTTATCTTCCCCGTGGTGGTGTGGATTTCCCTGAACACACCAAACTGGTGTCATTTTGAGGATGCACCATATATATATATACACTCACGTAATCTCCCTTTGCACTAAAACTTATATGCGTCTTGTCTATTTGACCCCTTTCTGTCATATTCTGTCTCAAAGATGGAAACATTCAGAGGGGAAAATTTAGTGCAAGAGACATTTGACTTGTCAAAAACAGGAGTAACTATAACAATAATTGCGACCATTGCGCTATTTCAGCTGTGAGAATGGAGTGATAGTCAGTGATTCCTTTCACTGTCTGCTGTAAATCATCAGTGAATGTGGTTCATTTGGGAACAACATAGAAACAAGGGTGCTAGCAAAGAAACAAGGGCGCTAGCAAAGTTTTTAAAAAAGTACACACGCAAACACAAAACTTAAGGAAAAAAACATTTTCACTGACTTAATACTGGCCCAGCGGTAGGTCCTCATCTCCAAAAAGTTGCAGACTGTCATACCAAGCCAAATGCCTCCTCCGTTACACAAAAGGATGTCCAGTATCACCTGATCCCACCAGCACTCAGCAAAGTTCGGAAGAAGGTGCATAAAAAATAGCTGTGCCAAATAGTAGACAGGACAATCAATATTTTCTTCAGGTGTCAAGGGAGCACAGGATTTTTAATAAATATAAAAATGGCACATTTAGGTTATTTGAATTGGTAAAAGAAATTACAGGTGCTGGACCAAAAACCAAAAAGGTCTCAGATTTCGATGTGCGCAGATGTTTCTGACTTTTGCCTCCCCTGAACCCAGGAAATCTGACAGCAGATTCTGTGGTAAGTTAATCTATTGTCATACCTCAAAGCAACAGCTCTTGATTTGTCGGAAACTTTTGCTCATACGTCTGTTTTACTGCGACAAGTCTCACTGTTGCGAGCACAGATCCTGCTGAGGCAATGCCGTGTGCCTGTATGAGGTGGGCCAAATTATGCGACCGCAAGCATTGAATGTTTGCAGAGTCTGAATATCTTGTTGGGATTTAACAGAAATCTACGCAAGATTCACATTACAAGATTGTATCGTCAAGCAGGCCAGGCCTGACCTCATCTCGGATGCACGCTACCTCAGTGAGCTCCCAGGTTATACTGATGGTCCAACAGAGGCCGTAGCTGCGGATCAGCAGAGCCTTCATGGCCCAGCCTGCGAAGTGGCCGAATGCGAAGATGTCGAAGTGGCTCAGGACGCGCTCCCAGGTTATGACAGTGCAATTCACGGCGTATTCCTGCAGGGAGAAAGGTAAATAATGTATCTGTAAACAGACCTTAAACCTATTCCTATTCTTCATAATCATAAAAAAAATTGCGTGGTTTGATCTCACAAAAACTGAAAGTCATGCATTATATATAGTAGGAAATGAACACTAAAGAGTATCTGGAGACCACCATGGACAGTCAGTTGTGTTTATACAGCTGTTTTGAGTCTCCGTTTTTTTTTCATCTTCAGACACATGAGATGCACTGTGAATTTTATCCCATGCTTTGTAAGAGAGAGCAAATTAAAAATTCCCAAATTATCCTTACCATGACATCTGCCTCTCGTGTGGCGTAGCGCAGATTTGGGTCAAGCCAGTACATGAGAGTCTTCACTTGGTCCCAGTTCAGGAAGATGAGGAGTACAAGAAACAGGAAGTAGAGTACGCTCAGCCCTGGGGAAAGTGAGTCAGGATAAAGAAAAACGAAAATATGTTCCAAGCAGAAAGGTTGAGTCACTGGTGGATGTGTGCAAGCACTCACCAAAAACCATTCTCCATATTGCAGGATGCGGCCTGGTAAAAGGACCTAAGGAGAATGACGTCATTAGTATAATCTATACTTACAATTTGTAAGATAATAGGGCAAATCTAACTGCAATTCTTAACCTGGTCTGCTTTTTGGCATTTGTTAAGCCTTTCAAACACATTTTATTGTCTTCCTTGGTACTTTGCTCAGTTGTCATGGAGAAATTTAGTTAGCTTTTTCCACACCATTTGACAGCTGGGCTGGTTCCATGTTAACATGGTGAGCCATCTGCAGAGAATCATGAGATGCTGGAAAAAAGTTGGTTATTGGACTCCGAGTTAAATTGCTGCTTTCACAAATTAATGTTCACAGTGAAACCAAACCACTGATAGACTGACATTTTCCCTTTTCACCCGAGTGACTGGTACCCACGCTAGTACAAATCTGCTTCAGGTCAAGAAGGTGTGCTGTAACTGAATTATTTAATTTGTTGATCAATTATTCCCTTGATTGATTGATTGGCAAAACCAAATGATAAAATAAAATGCCCAAATCAACTGATCGGGATGGCTTATTGAACTAAGATGGGATGATGTGATATCATTCCAAATGCTCTATATACTGTATGCATAATTTTTTTTAAATATTTGGAATCATAACAAGCACCGTTGATGTTGTTTCTGACACATTTGGTTTTCCAATGTGCTTTTACTGCAAATGTATTTTGTATCCCTCTGCACATTCTTGTGGTTGGTTTGCCACACCTGTCATCACTGAGCGTGTCAACCAATCAATTTAACTCATGTACAAATAAAACATTTGTGGCCCGATGAAGATCCCCTGATGTGCTGGCTTGGCCTTTATTTTCATGGATCTACTTTTCCCAATTGCCCTGCACCTACCTAATGTGTGTGCGCGCGTGTGTGCGCACTTAACTACCTCCCATGCAGTGTCACTGACGGTGACAAGTTCAGATGCCTGCATTGTTTATAAGACTCAAACCCAGTTCACTGTCACGCCAGTTAAACACACACACACACACACACACACACACTAAAAACAAGTGTCGTGTACTCACCGTGCTTCTTGAAGATCCTGGTGATTGTCTCATACA
>CAAKHG010022832.1:9430-19866 GCA_901007715.1 Dactylopterus volitans
AAATATCCACTTGCCATCTGCACACACACACACGCACGCACGCACGCATGCAGGCACGCACGCACGCACGCACGCACGCACGCGCACACACACACACACACACACACACACAGTCCTTTCCTTTGTGGCTGGTAACGTCCCTGTAGAATGTTGCATAATCCATGGTGGTGGCGGAATGGAGGAGCGGAGGGAGGCAGGGGGGGCAGGGGTAGGTGGGAAGGTGGGGTAACTCTCAACACAGCTACAGCGCAACACACATGAGAAAAATTACCATGAACAGTTTATCAAATGCTGCCATTCCCATCACTGATGGCATCATTCTTTATTCTGTCGTCACTGTTTAACGCAGCAGCATCCATGCAGCAATGGATGGATGCATGATGGATGGATGGATGCAGCGATGGATGGATGCATGATGGATGGATGGATGCAGCGATGGATGGATGCATGATGGATGGATGGATGGATGCAGCGATGGATGGATGGATGGATGGATGGATGCGGTGATGGATGGATGCAGTGATGGATGGATGCAGCGATGGATGGATGCAGCGATGGATGCAGCGATGGAATGGATGGATGGATGGATGGATGGATGGATGGATGCATGATGGATGGATGGATGGATGGATGGATGCATGATGGATGGATGCAGCGATGGATGGATGGATGGATGGATGGATGGATGGATGGATGGATGGATGGATGGATGCATGATGGATGGATGGATGGATGGATGGATGCATGATGGATGCAGCGATGGATGGATGCAGTGATGGATGGATTAAACAGTTATTTTAGAATATTTCAAAATGTTGATGAAACTCAAGTCAAGACTGTTTTCCATTCCATGGATCATTGCTGCTGAATTCAGGATCACATCTGAATGGCATCAATAAGGTTATGGTTTATGCACGAGAGACTTGGGCCACAGATCTGACCTCTGACACATGGTGGTTGGCTGAGCCCCCTGATGGTGCAGGATCTCCAGGTTCTTCTCCATCCTTGAGGTGAAGCCCTGTGTGCTGGGCTTCCACAGCTGGCCAGACGACACTGTCACGGTTCTGTTTTTAACCGAGTGCGGCACAGACCACCAACTGATCCGTTTGTAACAACCTCTAATTAGCGCCTGGATATAGTGTATATATAGTTATTGAATAACAGCTCATAACGAGAGTTAAGAGCCGGAGTGTGAGAGACAGTCTAAAGGCCGGCCCCATGAGGTGGCCCGAACCGGCCCACCGAGGCCACAGATCTGGAGACCAGTGCCAGGTGAGGTGCGGGATTCTAGCAGACAAGTGCTGCAACAGCTGAACTCAGAACACCGACGACAGCGGCAGGAATCCGCCGGCCATCGGTCCACCAGACGAGAACTCAGCAATGACCCGGCAAAGGCGGTCACGGGAAACGGCCGGATGGCGAGCAGCCGCCAAGACGAGCCTGCCAGCAGCAGAGGAGGCAGAAGCAGAGCTTGTGGGCGGATCAGAAGGCTGAGACAAAGAGACAGGTGGGCAACGGGACGGCCCGCAGGAAGGAACGCTGGGAAGTCTCGCATGAAGTCCAAGAACTCCCCGGGAATGATGTGAGGAGACTTCACACTGATTGGTCATGGCGAGCAGGGGCGTGCCCACCTCGGCTTCAGAGAGAAGTAATAATATAGCTTATTAAAGCGCCACCACGTAAAGACGGTTTCTGGTCAACAGACCATCAGATCTACTGAGGGAGTCAGCGTACGATGATGATGGTGATGATGGTGATGATGATGAGGCCTCCTCAGACATCCATCACCTTGCTCCTGTTATCTCCCATAACACTGGTGTTTCATTAATCCTGCAAACAAATGCCACCTCTGTATCGCTGGGACGGACGCACGCACGCACACACGCACACACACACACACACACACGCGCACACACACACACACACACAGCTTGAGAGAGAAATGGCTTGTTTTCGCTCTGCAGGGCGACGCCAGGCTTCACAGCACCAGGAGGCTTTTACCCACTAATGGCTGGATATGGCGCCATCTGTTACACCTCCACACATTTCCATATCTTTGGGGCGCACCTGTATTTACATACCACCACAGATGTGTGCTGAACAAAGCCGCTTTCCAAACAAGCCAAACTAAAGTGCATATCAATAACTTCCAATTTGGAATAAGTGTGTGTGTGTGTGTGTGTGTGTGTGCATGCTTGTGTTTGTGTGTGTCCAGAAACCATCTGCACTCATGATGTTATTGTGTTTGTGTGTCCAGCAGTTTTCCAGCTCTTGTATTGACATTAGCAGTTTGACAACACATTTATTGTTGAGTATTAGAACTATGTGACCGGTGCTTCAGATTTATTCTTGAAAACACACACACACACACACACACACACACACACACACACACACACACACTTTCAGGTGTGGCTTTACCGCCGTTCAGCACGGCGCTCCCTGTTCACGTTACATTGTAAAACCGTGCTACCTTCTTCTGCGCCAGTTCTACGTTCTAGAGAAACTTGCCGTTCACCTGCACACGTATGATGGATCGCACACGTGACGTTAACGTGACTGGACAAACGCGGGTGTGCAGGTGAGCAGGTGAGCAGGTTGCCTCGGTTCTGTCTCGTCTAATGTCAAACGCTCCAGCACGCCGCCGATGAGGTCACCAGACTGCTTCCTGCAGGGTGCTGGCGGTCGTTCTTTTTATTGGACGCAGAAGCTCCTCACAACTCGCTGAGGCGACGACAGAAGAGGAAGAAGAGAAAGAAGGCGCCGCTCGTCTCATCACTGCCAATCAAGAGTCACGACCAAAACAACACTGCCAGTCAGCAACCTGCTCAACGGCCACGACGTCACTCACACACGACACCGCAAAGTTAAGACTTGAGAAGCAGGAGCAGAAGAAGGAGTAGAAGCAAGAGCAGGAGCAAAGCTGCATCTCTCAGACAGGGAGAACTTGGTGTTGAAGGATCCATGACATGGTTGGATGCTCTTTGCCTGTCTGTCTCTCTCTCTGTCTGTCTGTCTCTCTCTCTCTCTCTGTCTCCCTGCAGGTCCCGTCCATCCATCACACTGACGTCCGTTTTGCAGCCACCACAGGCTCTTCCATTTTAGCAGCTCCTCCTCACCGCGGTGTAAAATGGTTCCCTGTGGCAGCACCGCCGGGACCTGCAGCTGCACGGGGATCCGCTCACTCACAGCTGTGACAGGAGCTCCACGTGGATGATGCAGGAGATGAAGCTCTGCGTTTCAGAGGCTTCTGGGAAATCTTTGCTACCGTGCAATTTACAAATATGTGGATGAAAGCAGAAATGCATGCGTTTCCAAATGAGTATGAAGGCACGCACAGGAGTTTAGATGAATACACTTTATAACTGCATATAACGTGAATTATCTGCACTGATGGGATCACATCTCACAATGGGATCCTCGAGCATCACTGTCATCTCATCTCAACCATGAGTGGATCTGGCTGAGGAAGCGAGCGAGCAAGGGAGCAAAAGACACAGATACAGAGACAGAGAGAGAGAGAGAAAGGGCGAGGGAGGCAGCGAGACAGAGAGAGAGTCTGAGAGAGAGAGACAGTGTCTGAGAGAGAGAGCGAGAGAGAGAGAGAGAGAGCGAGAGCGAGAGAAAGGGCGAGTGTAATTTTAGATTCTACTCGTAGTTCCCCGTCTTTTGCCGTCGCCTCTATAAATACACTTTGCTCTCTGCCCCGCCACCGCCCACCCGTTTCCCTCGCAATCACGGTTTGATGAACTAAAAAGCGAGAGAGGGAGGTGGGGGTGAGAGGGCGTTGCCTAGCAACCGTCTCCTGACTTGGCAGCTCATTTGATGAGGGGATGACTGGCACAGAATGTGGAAGTAAAACACTTGCTCAGAGGAGAAAAGTGACACACAGATGATGAGAAACACGCATGCTTCATATGAATGTGTGCATGTGTGTGTGTGTGCGTGCGTGTGTGTGTGTGTGTGTGTGCGCCAGCCCGTAACGGCTGCAGTTGGATTGTACGATCAGTAATTGAAAGTCATGTGAATGCAGCAGCGCCTCCTGAGCGGCGGCGGCGGCGGCGGCCTGATGCTGCTCTAACTGCAGCGTTACGTAACGTTTTCAGGGGGACGAGTGATGGGCGGGCTGCTCCTTTACTGGACCACTGAGGAACCCGCCTCGACATCTCCTCTTAGAACATCAGAGCTTCAGATTACAGTGAGTGGAAGCCTGCTCCAAAGCAGATTATCCACCTGCTCAGAAACATGGGGGAACGCCGACTAAACATGACGCCGCCGCCCATCTGCGGGCAGAACCGCTGCCTCACAGCATTGAAACCCGAGCTGATCCTGAGGTTCCTCACAGAAGACAGAAGAAAGGAACTGTCAAACATTAGTTTTGGGAAACATCTTCACCCTTGTGTCAGATGAGATAACGATTGTTAGAGATAAAGGTTCATAGGTCGGCTATAAATAGCAGGTCCATCATCTGAGATGACGTCTCGCTGCTGCTGGTTCTGTAGCAACCCAGTCGGGCTGAGCTGAAGTTGACCTGAGTCTTATCATGTTCACACACAGATCCTGTAACTGCTGCTGCATTTTGAAGATGACAGCTGGTTGCTGCTGAGCTCAGCACCCTTCAAACATCTGCAGTTTTCAGCTGCAGATGTTTGACAAGTCTGATGCAGACTTGTTCATTTTTAATTTTCATTGCCATTTTTCAAGGAACAAAGGAATTAATTCCCTACATTTGACCCTCTTGTGCAGTGAACACACATACACACATACACACTCACACGCACTGGAGGGAAGCCTTTTGGGTTCAATGCTGGGTTCCAGGGCGCCTCAGCCTGCTCGGCTTAGAGGGCAAGAAAAGGGCTGCTCCCTTTACCGGTGCAGGCCATCAAACCGGCAACCTTTTGGTCCCAAGCCCGTTTCTCTAACCTCCAGTGTGAGAGTGTGTGTGCGCGCGCGTGTGTGTGTTTCTCCTGGTTGTGCAGGATCTGATTCGCTGCATCAGGATCAGGGTTCCTTCTGCAGCTCGAGTCTCTGCAGTTGAACTCAGAGGCGACAGTGACAGTTTCCTCCTCGCTACCTGGCAGCTGCTTAGACTCCGCCTCCTTCACGCTGGTTTGTCATGGTTTTAAAAATAAATCTCTTTAAATGTCATTTACACTTTTCATCTTGTTTGTTATCCATCTCCTCTTTTTATGCTATTAAACAAAAAAAAAACAACTGACATTCTCTGTCCAACCAGGAAGTAGTCTTCCTGATCCCGCCCCCTCAGCATTCACCTTGACAGGCCCACAAGGCCTCTACACACAGACCCCCCTTCCACCCCACCCCCACCCTCTTCTCTTATTGGATGAGATATTGGGCCACAGTGGGCTCTGATTGGTTGCCAGGATCCAGCCTGTTGCTGGGCTGTTTCCATGGAGATCACTATCACTGTTTTCTCTTGCCTCCACTGGGTGTGTGCAAGTATCTGTGTGTGTGTGTGTGTGTGTGTGTGTGAGAGTGCTGGAGACAAAATTAAGATGGTGAGGCTGCAGAAAGCATCAGATGTCAGAAGGAGACAGCGGGACCCTGAGCGATTATGCAGTGAAGGATTCTGGGATTGCGCTCTGCATCCTAATTGCTCTCTTGCAGAATCAACCAAACTAATGTTGCACACAAACATGCCGTGGTGCCGTGGTGCAGCAGGTCTGGATGGAAGCTGCTTCTCACTGTGACAACAGCCTGATGTCTCACTCTGTTGTCTGAAAACAGAAACGGAGCAAATGGAATGCAATTGACAGCAGCTGTATTGTGAGTTTGTCTGCATTCGAACCAGCAGGCGTGGAGATGGCGAGCGGGAGGCTGCACGCCGGCCTCAGCACAGCGGCGCGGCTCAGGAGGAGCGCACGCTAGCTAACAAGGCAGCTAACGGGCTGGCTAGGAGCTAGATTGGCATATTCATTAGGGGTGGGACGATTCGGTCACGATTCGATTATCGCGATTCTCGATAATTGTGATTCTACAAGTATTGCGATTCGATATAATCAATAATTGCAATTTTCTTTTCCATCTGAAAAAAAACAAACAAGTTGAATAATACACTTGTATAGATAATAAACCATGAATGACATTTCCATAAACAAATGCACATCAGTCTGTGTCAGTCAGTCCAGCAGACATTTATTTTAACTGAGACACAAAGAGGTACATAACAAAAATAATAATGTAATGAATTGAGACGTCCACGAGTAAAGTGCTCTGACTGCTCAGTGCTCTGTGAGGTAGTGCTGTATGATAAAAATAAAACACTTGGCCAAAATAGAACCTCTAAAATAAAAAAAAGCACAAAATGAACCTTGAAATTAAAGTTTTACAAAGTTGTAAGAATTGAACATGTTCATTATATACGATCGTAAATCCTTTCATATGTGGGGGACACCGAGGGAAACGGAGTCTGTCCTGCGTGGATCGTCATGGGAACGGAACGCTAGCCAAAGAAAACGAAGCAAGCTTATTGAAGGTGGAAGCAGAACAAACAGGCGTGGGAACGGCGAAGCGGCGAAATCCGATGGAGCACAGAAATGATTTATTGTAACAATGTGAGTGTTTGTAAAATGTGTCACACAAAACTTGCCACAAGAGGACGGACGAGGAGACGTCTCTCAGGTTTGAAAGATCTTGTAACGTGTATCCCGCTTTCTTGTAACGTGTATCCCGCTTTCTTGTAACGTGTATCCCGCTTTCTTGTAACGTGTATCCCGCTTTCAGCACCTTTCTTTGGACCAAATCCCTCTGATTTGGTCTGTCGTCTCTTTCCCTCCACTCCTGAGCGCCGCAGTAGCTTTTAAAATCGCCCCATAAAAAAATCACGATTTGCACATGAATCGTTTTTTCCCACTCCTAATATTCATTGAACCTTGAATACTAAATGAGGAAATATGTATAGAGTTATATCCAGTATGAGCCATTTCCAGGCCATGCGGCCGCTTAAGGTAAAAACATGACAGTTTAAAAGGCAAAGAGAAGCGTTTTTAAGGCATCGATAACTGCCGACGGTCGGATGTAACCGTGGAAGTGTGGTAACGCACCACAACATCAGGCCGCTTTCCCTGCGTCTCCACCTACGCTGCTGCGCGGCGAGCTTTGTACGCGCGGCGAGCTTTGTACGCGCGGCGAGCTTTGACTGTGCGGCGAGCTTTGACCGCGCTCTCACCTAAACTGAGCGTTACACGCCAGCACAGTGCAGATGGAGTCAGACTTTAGCTCGTCGTTGGTTATGAACTCTCAAAATTAACTTCACAGTTGTTTGAATTCTTTTTCCTCAAAGGGGAAAAGAGATGAGCACAGCCAAGCTAGCTAGCCCATCGCTCCTGCCGCTCGCTAACTGGAAGATTTCATAGTCATGGGAGATCTAAGCAGGAAAAATCCTCCATCATATTCAACTGCCAGTAACATTTCATCTGGCTGCCATTTTGATTTCAGGCTAAAAGTGATGCCGCTGGCAAGAAACTGCAAAACTCCACAGATTCACAGGAACCTGCAGAATCCGCTTGCATTTTTCTCTTCATATCCGATGACCTTTAAGGAATCTTGAGATCCATTCTTGTGCTCCGTTTTAATGTGATGGAATCAATATTGATCTACTCACTGATTGAGCCACTGATCAGGCCCAGAAACATCTCGACTGTCAGTGGTGGTCTTCCTCTGCCAATGAAGGTCCCCCACGCTGGTCTGGACATCTGCATTTCAACGGGGGGTTTAAATCCAGTCCCATTTCAGCCCGAGTCAGTTCAGTGTGTATTTGATGCTATGAATCAGTGAGTGTGAAACACCAGCGTCTATTATCTGCTCTCTTCTCCTTCATTTATCGGCATAAACAAACGGCCCGTGACACGGACCACAGCGACGTCCAGAACAACGCCGTGCACCTTCATTGGCAGGGGAAGAAGACGTTTCTGGGTCTGGGCGGCGTCTCAATCAAACACGTCACTCCACAGTGTCTTCAGTGAGTAGATGACCTAAACCGAGGTGTGGAGAAGCAGCTACCTGGAGATAATCAAAGTATTTACTCTCCGAGTTTGTGAATGTAATTATTCCTGCTCGAATTAGACCGAGGGATGATACGTACGACCTTCAGGCGTACTCGGCGGTGGGACGGGTGTGTCTTCCTCTTCCTTTCCTCCTCTGTCTCTTCGTCCTTTTCTGGGTGAGACTCTCCTCATCTTCCTCCCCCCGACTGACTCATCCCCAACTTTGATCCATGTTCACGCTGCAGCTGACTCCGCCCTCTGCTGGACCTCTAATGAATTACATGCTGAGCTTTCTCAAAACATGAGAGGGAAAAATCTAAACCAGCAACCATAATCCCCCATATATGGTATAAACACACTCTATATCTATCTATCTATATATCTATATAGATATATAGATATATCTATATAGATATATATATATCTATATAGATATATAGATATATAGATAGATATATCTATACACACACACACAGACAGGTGATTTGCAGTCACATGATTCCGATGACGCGCGAAATTCAGATTGGGGCCGGAAGTGGAGACCTGTGATTGACAACGATGGAAAGCAGTACTTTAAAGCGTTGGTTGAGCCTGCATGCAGCAGGTATTATCAAAAATAGAAAAATATATGGTATATGATCCCCACACACTGAGGAAGAGTGTTTTTTCATGTCTGGTGTCGGCTTTGCCTGGTGCGGAGGCCGTCCAGCTCCGAGTTAGCTCGTCCTCCAGCCCTCCTGCTACGCCGCTAGCCCAGTGAAGGCTCCAAGCGTCTGGAGGCGTACACGTATTTAGTGGGTGGTTGGATCCAAAGCAGCACTGGACGACTCCCGTCTTGTTCTGGCCCGGGTGAGTAATGCGACTCACGGTTTACATCGCTGTTTCATCACTAACGTCACGTTACATGAACGCACCACCAGGTAGCTTGTAGCGCTAGGCTACAAGCTACCTGGCTAGCAGTAAACACGGGTAGGCGCGGGAGAAACCCGCTACTGCACAACAAACACCCCGGGGTTGTAACGTTGTTGGGCTGTAACGTTGCTGGGGTTGTAACGTCAGCTGTGTTTCCAATATTAATACCCAGTCTGTAGTTTTGACATTGTTAGCCAGCTGCGTAAGTAGCTTAATGACTGTAGACTTACCTTTGGGGACGTGGTGACTGCAGACGCGGCCGCGGCCGCCTCGACTCTGCTCCCCCCGACTTTAGACGGAGACTCGTGACCCAGGTCTGCCGCCGTTTTCGGTCAGTTTTTTTTTTAATTTCTCCCCTTTGCGGGATACAACTTTCGGAACTCCAAAGTAACTCTTTTGTTTATCCCGGTTTGACCCGTCTGTGCCGCCGTAGGCGGCGCAAAACTTCCTGTTGTTATGCTGCTGGCAAAAAAAACACTTCCTGCCCCCAGCTGCTGTCGTCACGTTTCGCGTGACGTCACCCGCAAACCACCTACATATACACACACATGCTGTATATAATATTATATATAGATATAGATATATAGATATAGATACAGTATATACATATATGCGTGTGTATATGTATGTATGTGTGTGTGTGTGTGTGTGTGTGTATATATATAGCTATCTGTTTATATACACACACACACACACAAGTTATCTTGACAGCATAATTTTACTTACATTTTTCATTTGAACTCCAAAGTTGAGTAATTAACAGGGGTGCATGAGCAGTACTATTCAGCCCCCAGCTTCAGGGCTTTGTGGAGCTTCCTGCAGCTTGTTTAACTTCCAACAAACGTGCTGAGGAGCTTCTTCCACCCGTCCATCCGAATCTTTGACCATTCTTCAGGTGCAAAAGGCACCAGCTCAGTGATGTTTGATGGCCTCCCTGCTGCAGCTGCCTTCTTCAAATCCCACCAAAGATTTCTGATCAGATTTAATTCTGGTGACCGAGAGGGCCACTCCAGGATGCTCCAGGATCTTTTTCTCAGCCAAGCTTTGGTCGTGCTTGGGATCACTGTCGTGCTGGAAAGTCCAATGATCACCAAGGTTTCATTTGTCATCAGAATCAGAATCGGCTTTATTGGCCAAGTTTGTGCCAAACAGGGAATTTGACTCTGTTTTTTTCTCAGTTCTCTGTACATACATTTAAATAACTCACTGACAAAAGGACAAAAGGAACTAGGGGAAAGTGACAAAAGTGGCAAAAATAATACAGCATATACTAATATTAAATATATATTCAATTCTACAAGTACATACGATTCTACAAGTAAAAACTACTATATAAACAGAAGGTGCAGCAGTTTGAGGTAGAGCATGGATTGAATGTAGTGCAGCGTGGACATTGGAAGTGTAGTGCAGCGTCGCGTGAACAGGATTAGATGTTCCTGCACAGTGATGACTGAGTCTCTATGAGTGAGGAGAGTTCATCAGAGCAGCCTGAGGGAAGAAGCTGCCTCTGCGTCTGCT
>CAAKHG010022844.1:4119-23851 GCA_901007715.1 Dactylopterus volitans
CCCGCCCCTCCCCCCCCCCCACCTCCATCCCCTCACACCCCCCTTCCACTCTCGCACGCAGACCCCCGTCAGGGCTGACAACTGTTCGCCGGATGATGCCACAGAGAGGAGGCAAGAGGCCACGGTAAAGGGGACGACACCTGTCTCTATGTGGCATCTGCCCCCAACACACATATATGACGGGATAGTGTTGGAAATACAAGTCATGTCATTTTTTTTTTTTTTTTTAATAATCTGATGGAATAAGAGCGTCAACACTTCAGTCTGGCCACACAAGCTAAACCTGCACATATGGGAGGCCGGGGCTTTATCTCCTCTTATACAGCACTGAGTCACCTTGTTGACAGGAGGGAAGAGATAGCTAACTCCCCTATCAGCTCGCACTGTCAGAGGCTCAAAAGCAAACCGCGTTCTGTAGACTTATGCTGCTTTAAAATGCCAGGGAGCACAATTCCCTGACTTTTAACACCGATTCACCCCTTCATGGGTTCGGCGGGGGGGCTCTGGGGGGATGTTGTGGTGGTGGTCAGTATCACACAATTGGGAATTACTGACAAGAGAACGGTTTGGCTCCTATTTGCTCTCCTGATGCCACAGATCGCTACCAGCTATCGTAGTAAATACGAAAGGACACCAATTGATATGTTATGGCCTCAACGTGACCCTACCATTTCATCACCGCCAGGTTGCCAGGAAACCAGCGGAAATGTCGGGAAGTCATTGCGCCAGTCCAAAAAAAAAAGAAAAAAAAGAATAGAAAACGCAAAGTATTGTTTTTCCAGTTTTCTTGTTTACAGTGGAAATGGACAAGATTTCTGCTCAGTGTTGTGCTTGGGAACATGAAGTCAACTGAGCTTTCCCCATTGCATTGACAGCATTACATTGTGAAAGCGAGGCTTATTGAGAAATGTGGTAGGGTCTGAAGGCGTCGGAATTCTATTGCCCTTACGTGGAACATGGAATACGTAATGATAAGTCACAGCAAAAATGTGTCATCAAAGTGGCAATAGACACAAACAACATGAAGCCAAACAGGCTAGCAAGCTTTAGAGGTGATTCAGGCTGAGTCTTTATGCCAAGCTAAGTTTGACGCTGGAGCAAGTTAAACATATGAAATTAAGATTTTCAACAAAAAAACCTAATTTGAAGTACATTTTCAGTACTTTTCCTGTATGTTTGTTCGGCGCATTTTGCATTCAATCTGAAACTCAAGATTGCAAACATAATTCATAGCGCCGCGGAGACGATAACTCGGTAGCCGTCTGTTTGATCCCCCAGCAGCTGCTCACTTAAGTTTGAAATGGACTGCAGTATCTTTGCTGACTGTTTAGGACTGGTGTGTTTTGCCCTGCAGCGCTCATCTCACAGCTTATCTGTGTACTTTGAACATGGCCACCACCGCTTCTGCTGCATCATTCAATGAATTGACTGAACAAAGCTGGTCTTCACTGTTGTCTGAACCAAACTAAACTGTTAAATGATCCCAGAGTCAGAGAAGTCTGTGTCTGTGTCTGTGTCTGTGTGTGTGTGTGTGTGTCTGTGTCTGTGTGCTGGCTGAATCAAATAATCCCTCTGTCATTGATCAAGGTCTACGCAGAAAACCAAAATTTCCCATCAGGCATATGCTGGATTTGTCTCACTTTTGCCAGAGGGGACCTTCATCTGTACATCAGCTGCCCTACGATTAATCTCTGGACGGATTTTTTTTTTTATTTGATCCCATCTATGCACGCACACACCTGTTTGGTAGCATGTGTGTGTGTTTTATTTTTTTTTTTATAGTGTGTTTATACGAGAGCGTAATAAGGGATTCATGAGGTTGTCAATTAGCCTGTCGTTCACATGAGATGAAGGCAGCTCAATGTACACAAGGAGATCAGAGGAGACACGGCAGTCAGTGTAACACGCCAGCTCCCACACAAGACCTGAATACAGAGGAGACGGATTTTATGGGAGACGTTACGAGCAAGACTGCACAAATACATGCTTTACACACACACACACGCACGCACGCACAGACACACAAACACACACACACATGCACGCGCAGAGGCAAAGACATCCCCCACTCACCCACCCCCATCCACACACACTCGCACATCACACTGTTTCTGCTTTGCCGGGGTGGTTGTTGCCAAGGCTCAGAATGAGCGAGGTGATTGGTCGCCTCTGCTCATCAGTGTAGGAACTCACCAGTTGGATTGGCTGGTTCCATAAAGGAAGCTTTTCAAGATGTTTTCCCATCTCCTCCTGTACCAAAGGCTGGATCTCTCATTACTCTCATTATCACCACACACTGCTCGTCCAATTTAATTAGCACAGCTTCACGTTAGTGTTTTTTTTCCCCCCCTTCTTTTATTGCTTTTTATTGTAGCAGGAAAGGTAGTGTAAGGTAAGGAAAGCGAGGAAATCATTCTCTGAGTGCAGATGTGTAATATGAGTGATGCTTCCAGGAAGAAATGATCAAGAAGATATAGTGACTCCTTCCAGTGTTTGCCTGCACGAGGTGAAGAGCTGAGGAGTGATATATGCCGTATGTGGTGGTCATATATGAGCAGCACAAGGACATACTCATGCAACAGAATAATAATTAAAAAAAAAAAAAAATCCTCCGTAGACAAGACAACATAAGCTGCGCACACAGAAACTTTCCTTGTCTGCGGTTGATATCCGTTGATAAGCACCAATGACAAAATATGTCCTCGGCCTCAGGGTTAGCGCGCCTGTGTGTGTTTGCACGTGCATGACTGTAAGCGTGTGTGTGCGCGCGTGTGTCCATGGCTGTGTGTTTGCGTGCCGCATGCCTCCGGCTGTGTGCGGCTGTGCGTGTGTGAGAGCTCTGCGATGTATGTGCTGAATTAAACAAGGTCACTCGGTGCAAGGCTGACTACTCCAGCAGCCCTCACACACAAACACAGTGACTCCCCCAACAAAGGAAGCCCGGCCGTCTCCATGCACTAGATATCACAGCGGTTTGCAAAAACACAGATAAAAAGATGGATTTATGAAAACTGACACTCCTCTTTATGATGACTGAATGCTCATTTTGCTTGACGTTCTGCAAAATATGTTTGCGCGCTTTCTGTTTACGGAGGATTCTGATTTAAAAGCGGAAAGACACAATTTTGCTTCAACTTATCAGAATCACAATCAGGAACACTTTATTAAATTGTACAGAGTTGCTCCGTTGTCAGCATAAATATAAAGATACGGGAAGGACTTACCAAGAAATAACGAAGAACAGAGCAAAAATTACAAAATAGAAATTGACATAATATAAACAGCATGAACAGCATACAGACAAATTAAATATATAAACAAATCAATAGAGCCTATGTTAAGTGGAAATGAAACGTGAAGTACTTCTTGGCAGTAGAGCAGCGTGTAACAGGCACACGCATTATCAATATGATAGATAAAGACGTGAGCACAGTTACAGGATGTGCTAGCATTGTAGTGTGCAAAATATTCCTGTGTGTATTTACTGCAGTAATAATTATTGCTATGTACTGAATTTCACAAGTTGAATTATAACACCATCAGCTTTTAGAATGGCTGCCTATAAACCTGTCTACCTCCAGCCTGGCGGGCAGGAAATCCAGTTTACTGTACGCTCTTGAACGCAATGCTAAATGCTATGTATAGCTTCCACAATTTTAAGTTGAGGCAAAAATCTTGGCTGTTGCCAGTTTAACAAATAACAACACTGTGTTTTTATATTGTGAAATTTTTATTTATCTATTTATTTATGGGGTTTTTTTTTGGGCTGGTGCAGTGACTTCCCGAGGTTTCTGCTGGTGTCCTAGCAACCTGACAGTGACGACATCAGAAGTCATTGTAACATGGTTGGGTGCCCTTCATGTGTGCATTTGATATCAATCTGTGGTATCAAGAGAGCCTGCAGAGGCTACTGTTACATGGAGTTCTGTCTGCCAGCCACACGTTGGCGGGAAAGCTCACTTTACAGCGTGTTCCTGAACACAACACTACAGACAGCTCCTGCTACTGAATCAGCGCTAGAGGGAGCCAGCGGCAGCATGGAAACGAGGCCTAGCCAAAAACATTTACTTCATAATGACAAGTTCGAGTAAAAATCGTGTCTTTTGCCATTTTATCTGATTTTAAAGGGTCCTTGATGTTGATTTTTATTTCAAACATTAAACAAAATTCCAAAAAATATCAAACTAATAGTTTAAAGCTAAACAGGCTGGCACGTGGTACATCTTGTCTTGCAATGCTACACATGTGCTGCCCCCTGTTGGACCAGAGTGTGGAATATGAAAGCCTAGCTTGTTCAAATTAGCTGCACATCGAATCCTTAAATCTGCAGGTGTGATTTGCCTTGAAAGCCATTTTATGCGTCTGCGCAGTGCGTCTGACAGGAAATCAAACTGCATGAAGTAGATCTTTTTTTGTCTGTAAGTGTATCAATCCGCTTGCAAAAGCGCACGGCATCTCCACAGAGCCACACGAGACTGAATCGCATTAAATGATGCTTGAAAAGCAAAAAAAAAGCAAAAAAAAAAAGTAAAGCGACAACGCGAGAAACGACACGATGTTCATCGGCCCTCCGGCGAGTCAACGCCGCATCACAGCTGCAGCGCATTACGTCTATGAACTGGGTCATTTGAACATGCTACCTGGCTTTAATTTGAGAAAAAAAAAAAATTCCTCCGCTCAAACCGCACGACATATTTCACCTGTGCATTATTAAAACCACGCTTATAGGTTTAATGCCTCCTCTTGCAATAAAAAATACTAAGTGGAGTGCAGCTGTGTGATGTATGTACCACCCAATTGACCATCATTCTCCCCCGCTAACGGGCAACTTTATCTTTATTGCTTTCTCCAGGAAGTGAACAGGGGAGAACAAGCTTAGAAGAAGCAAATTATTGTCAGTTAGCTGCACACCGTATATCTGTCACTCATTTTACTGGGTAGTCAGGGTTCAAATGTATGCCGTCATCATTTTTTACAAGGGCCGGCAAATGCCTAGATGTTATTTATAGGCAGCTGTTTTCCTTTCCATCAGCGCTGTCACCCCTGGTGTGTTTACTGCACCTGTTTGTTCACGGCTCCAGCGACAGGAAGTTGGACTTCATAACAGGAAACTTTTTTCCCTGCAAATGCTTGCCATCAGCGACTGTGTCAATATGGGGGAATATGTGAAGATACATCACCTTTTCTTTTGTCTTTCTCATTTCTTTTTGGCCTCAGATCCCACCTGGGTGCTTAGAAAAACCAGACAATTGACACGTGGGCACGCATGAAGCTACAAAACGCTCTGACGCATGTCAGTAACATGTGTGTTGGATTGCATTGTTTGTGGAAAGATAAGTGTAGTGAAAAATGATGCCTAAAGCGACATCCTTGCTGTCTAACACAAGACACGCCGGGGGGGCTGTCTGTGCTGCAGCTCCCCCATGGAAATATTTGTTTTTTTCAGTATGCACGGATAAAAAGGATAAATTTGGTGATCCTCTACAGTTTTCTTGTTGTCAACAAATCCATAAATAATGAGAAGCCCAATTTTCGAGTATTTGGAAAGCTGCAAACCGTCATAGCTGCATGTATTTTTGGATGTGTGTGATGTATGCCTGGATTTGGCACCTGACTCTTGAGGAGCAAATAAAAATGTATATAAAAATTTGCCTCTCACAAAAAAAAAAGTCCACAAACCAGCATATACTGTACATCTGGAAATCTTTCCCGAGGCATTCGGGTGTGCTTTTAATTTTTTTCCAGAATACGGGTCGACTGATTTGCATTATTCGTAATTGCTCAGCTGAGTTAGACAAGGATTCAGTTGAGAGGTACTTCTCAATCTCTGGCTTATAACACAGAGAATATAACCCCTATAACCCTAATTTTAATATGGTGAGAAACAGCAGAGCCCGCTGCTGCGTTATGAGTTATTTGCTGGTGGCGTGGGAAATAAAGTGAGTTAGAAAAGTTGTTTCCCTCTTGAAAATCCTTGTCTCACTTGTCATTGGAGTTGGGAGGGCTGCATGTTGTTACTTTCACTTGAAGGCTAGTGGAACAAAAACTGTCTTTTTGCTAAGGTTGTTAGTCGGAGGGAAAAAATTTGTGGGCATGAGGATGAGTGAGAGAGCTATTCATTTCTGCCACTGACCTCCGCTGTTGCACGACAGTTAATAAAGCACATTAAGTGTCCTTGTTTGCGCTGGGAAACAGGTTTTCACAGTGCAAATTAGGCAAGGCAGCCGCTCAGGTGGAATCGAGGCGGGTGGACCTCTGGACCTGTGCAGGACTTCAGCAGCAGGCAGGCAGGAAGCGAAGAATCGATGTTTATTCCGAAATGAAACTCGGACACAGATGGGCAGGCAGGGCGGAAGGGTGAGCAGGGAAAAACTGACAAACACACCAGGAGGCTAAACCAGGCTGGAACAAAACAACTCAAGGATCTGACAGCCACGAAGGCGGAAGACAGGACAGGAAATACAAACTGAACTAATCACCCAGCAAGAGGCAGGCGGGCAGATATGGAGGGCGAGCGGGGAGCCGGTTGGGCGGAGCAGGCGGGGACTGATGAACCCAGGAGAACCGGGCGAAAACAGTGTACACAGACAGGAAGCAAAAGACAAGAGACACACCGAAATATCGAGTAAAACAGGAAGCAACTAAAACGAGGTCAAACAAGAAAAACAAACAAACAAACAAACAAACAAGAATCCAAACTCGTAACAGTCCAAACTGGAAATCAACAGTCGAAGTTGTGGAATCTCTTTTATGAGATTTAGACACTGACTAATGTTCAGTATATATTTTGGGGCAGAAACATTTAAAGATTCAGTAGGATCAAATGTAGGTAAACAAGGTCCAACTTTTATAAAGACTGCTACGTCTCTCGGTTCATATACAGTATTATTTTAGCTTTGAAGTTCTCCTCCCTGCCCGAGGGTGGTGCCGTTTTCCCCGCTCTGTATCTTGCGCCTCGTCCTTTCGGCTTGCCGATGGCGACAGCCGATTGGACGAGAGACCGATGGCGCCAGAGTTAAAGGGCTGTTCTATGATGGCAGTCCTTGGGCTCTGTTCTCCTCCAGCTCGATGACAGAACCCCTTTTTTTTAATACTGACTCGCTTTGGCACGTTGTAAGCTTGTGTTTATTTGTTTAGAGCTGGCGGTATATTTGACAATAAATGTGCACATGTTGTAAACACTGTTAAAAGAGCAGTCCCGGTGGCCGTGGCGGTGAGAAGCCTCCTTTTGTAGGTCTGTAGTTCTGACTCAGGGACTCAGGCAAGGCGTTTGTGTCTCATTTGCTTTTTCTTTGGCAGGTGAGTTGGTTGACCGTGAACGAGGAAGATTGTTTTTGTTTGTTATGTTGGCAGGAGTGAATCACCGCCGCCGATGAATAAATCATCCAGTTTTTGGGCTGCGTTCGCTGTGACGTAGCTGAAGGGCCCATGACATCACCTGCTCTGAACACGGGTTGTCCCAGATTGTCACCTTTCATTTTCCGGTTGTCCCGGCCAACACGACTCTTGGCTGTCCGGGGATGTTGTTGTGTGCGGGAGGTCACTGTCAGAAAATAATGTCCTCATTAGAAGCACAGAGGCACTCGGGCATTTTCCCCTGATGAAGTTGCTCCCTTGAGAAAGGTGGAGCAAGTGATTTGAAAATGAATTAGCAGGAAATCTGGTCCTCGAATAAATCATTTCATTCTCTCTCCTTCTGCATTTCCCAAAGGGAATACCAACAAAAACAAACCTGCTTGTTTTTCCCGAAAGCCTGACTTAACACAAAAGCTGATTGTTGTACGGATGTTTAGATACTGAACTTATCGGGGTTCAACAGTCTCTCGAAGGGACGGCCGCCGCCATTATTAAGTGTATCACGTACTAGGTTATAACCGCCAACGTTTTTGAGAAAATGACACAGAACCGATTTTCATCCATGCATTTCTTCATGCTACTGGCGTGTTTGTTTTCATTAAGATGACAAAATTGAGCCCAAAGGAATAGTTTGATATTTGGTTCATATGTTTACATGCATATGCAGGATCTGTAGGTGAGGGACTAGATTAAGCGGCTGAGGGCATCGTTGTTTTGGTGTGCAGTCTTGTAGTCGTGTATCGGCCACTGCCGTTATCAAGAAACTGCTTCTGCCGCCAAGGTTCTTAAAAAAATGGCACAAAATTGATTTTCTTCTTTGCATCTCTCTTAGCGAATACCCGTTTGCTTCAGTTAGGGTTTATGAATTTGCCGAAAAGAATGGTTTGATGTTTGGTTCATACTTGTACATGCACGTTTGGAGAATCTATTGACGACGGACTAGATTTCATGGCCAAAGGCATCATTGTTTTGGTTTGCCGTCTGAGTAGTATTAACCAATCGTGCTTGAGCAGCCGTTTGTTGTGAGCCCGTCAGCCATCTTGTGACAACTAATTTAGCTTTTTTTTTTCCACCTGCATCATGAAACAATCTGGTTGTGGACAAAGTCTGTTCATTCTATTTGTGTTTCCCAGGTTGCTGGTTGGACCATAAATAACTGATGACTGGAAGAGGAACTCTTGATCTTTGCCGACGCAGGGAGCCCAGGAAATTTGGCTGCCGCCAGATTCTGAGAAGTACACGTTTGAAACGTCAACTAGCCCAATTTGTGACCCTCAGTAAAAGCACAGCATGTCATTTTTTTATGCAAAGGAACAGCAGAGTGACTGTGAATGAATGCAATTTGCATGTATTTGAGGTTTTTGGACGGCGCCGAGCCGGCTGTCTTCTTCGCGGGCTGTGTGCTGAGCTAAGCTGACCAGCTGCTGCCAGTAGCTTGCTGCAAACTCTTCAGGAAAAAAAAAAAAAAATATCTTGGCCAGAAAATAAGTGCAGAGGTGCATCTCCCAAAGTGTTGAAATATGCCTTTAAATACCAAAAGAGTAAAAAATGCAGTGAAGCCCAGCTGCGGATGCACACTGCGACATCCTCCTTCCTGCAGAATTGCATCCTTAATTGAACTGTAATCATCTACATTATAGATGTTGGATTTTCTTCCTCTGAGGTTCTATATAAATAAGTGATGTAAGATACAGCAACAGACAAATATTAGATGAGACGCTGCCGACTCATGAACAAATAGTCCTCACATTATTCTGGATATCGAAACCCTGACTGACTGAATACCAATCACCGCCGCCACGGATGCCCTCATCAGCCGCCTCGGCGCGCAAACCCACATCTCTTTCAGGGAGGAAATGACCAATAATGAGCATCTCTGAGCCGCGCGCGAAACCGAGCGTTCCATCTCGTCCCATGACACACGAGACCCTGCACATCCCCTGCAATTTCCAAGATTTCCATACCGCGGGACTGTTTTCACGGCAGCTTGGCTTCCTGCGGCTCTCGTGCGCAGCCGGCAATGGCCGCCCTGGCGTTGCCGTCTTTGTTGCTTAGCAAAGCACATCTGTCCCGCGGTGCTATAGATCCACGGCTCATTTTATGTTGCCGTAAACGACGAGCCGGATTATTGCGCGTGTCAACAGTGCGGGCGCGCGAGAGAACGTTTCCCTTTATATTCCAGCAGCTGTAAATGAGAAAAAAAATGATTCATTTTTATAGTGTTTACATTCATTGCGTTTTAATTGCATTTTTTTTTTTTAATCGTTTCTAATGTTTATGCTTTTCTTCATTTGCTGCTATTCCACCTTTTATAGCTTTTGGAATAGTGCATAGTCATTAATATCATGTCATTGATTTGATGTCATTCATTTCCATTAACTTCATTTTTAAATTGTTTTCAATGCGTATTTTTTCTTCATTTGAAAAAATCTTTGCAACCTTTTATTATGCTATTAATCAAGCATTCTTTTGTTTGTACTGACGTGCTGTGTGAGGATATTTATATATTTTAAGCACCTTTAATTTTATTATACTTAAATGATCCAATAGGAAATTGGTCTGTGCCTTTTCATCCATCTGGGGTGAACACACACCATGCCACACACGTATTGAGCACACACACACACACACCAGAGCAGTAGGCAGTCATAATACAGCGCCCGGCGAGTGATTATGGGTTTAGGTGCCTTGCTCAAGGGCACTTCAGGCATTTTTTTTTTTTTTTTTTTTACGTTCAGGCGATTGAACCAGCAGCCTTTCGGTACCGAGCACACTTCTCTAACTTCAGGCCACCGCTGCCCCAATGACACTTATGACCGTGACAACAGAGATTTGGGTTTCTGACAAACGACCAGCGCTGGACACATTTCTTGTCCCCCTAAACTGACGTGGAGAACGCGAGAAGAGAAAAAAAAACAATTCCCGGAACAAGACAATCCGAGAACCTGCAGCACTTGTTGTTGTTTTCCCTGACACTTTTAAGCTGTAGATTTACAGCTCAGGGTGAAACTGTCTGGGAGCAGATGCAGCAGATAACCTGATATCAGACCTTCCAGCTCAGGCTCGGCTTTTGCTTGTGTTCCGTGCAAACACGCCCGGTGGAAACGGCGAACGGGACGACACCGAGCACGATTGCTGTTTATTCTCTGATGACCGCGGTTTTACTCACAAACTTCATCCCGCTTTGTTCTCTGCTAACAGACGCGGGGCATGAAAGCGCTGAGGAGCGCGTTAAGTGTGTCGCAAAAAGCCTGTAACGAAATCCCTACTAATTCAATGTAACTGTCCGGCGCAGTGACAGATTTAGCGCTCTCTGATATGAACGCCTCTATTGGAAGGGTGTCAGAAGCATCGTAAATCAGGAGCGATGGTGCAGTATTTATAAAAAAAAAAAAAAAAAGGAAGAAGAAGAAGAAAAAAGAAAAAAAAAGACGTCGCTGTCACCAGATGCTGGAAATTGGAAGTCACAGCTCAAACGTAAATACATGTTGTATGTCAGGATTAGAGTGAGCGGCAGACATTAGCGTGTCGTCTGTCCTCCAGTATCCTTCTGTTGTTCAGCGTTTCTATTGGCTCAGCTGTGTTTGCTCATTTAAAGGATCAGTGTTGACGAGAAAGCGCCAACTGCCGCACGTGGTTTGTTCTCTGGCATGCGCTTATGCTCGCTGTCAAATTTATCTCTCTTGTTGTTTTTTTTTTTTTTTTTGAGATGACGCAAAGGCCCATAAGGCGAGATAACGTCTGAAGTTGTGTGTCAGGTGTCGCTGGCTCTCTTGAGCGCTGCTTTGCTGCGTCGCGTCAGAGAGTCGCTCCGGCTCGCAACAAAAATGGCCTTTTTTTTCCCCGCTGTTGGCAGCGCTTCACTCCTCTGCTCCTCTAACCTTCACTGCGCCTGCTTACGGCTCTTTTGAAGTTGCATATTTCCCATCCACAAGCCCCAAAAAAGAAAAAAAGAAAAGGACTTTGCGCTTGTGTAGCTGCAGCGAGCGGCGTCCTGAGGTGCGGCTCCGCTTCACAGCGGGCGAAAGGCGTTTTCTTTTTCGCGAGCGTCGGGATCGGCCGTTTCAAAAATGTTGATAAGAAAAAGAAAACAGCCACAGTGTCTGTGTTTGGTTTAAGTGTTCGAGTGATAAAATCTCCCGCTCAAGCAATAACCTCAGCCAAGTCTCTTTTCGTCCGCATGCACATATTTTCGACTTCCACATCGCTTGCGGCGCAGAAGTTTAGGTACAGTTTTTCACGCAGGTGATTCACTAATGTTTGAATCAGACGACGACTAAGATTGCAGGCTCAAGGCGGATGCCTCGAGCCGACACCAGGATCTTTGCATGGTTCACATTTATCGACGTGATAATGGGAGCCATGTCTTCTTCTTCTTTCCCTTTTGGCTTCACACTACTGAGGGGTGGCCACAGCGAATCCTCCTCCTCCATCTTCTGCTCTTACTCCAACAATCCACAAGTCCTCCCTCACCACATCCATGAATCTCCTCTTTGGTCTTCCTCTTTGCCTCCTACCTGGCAGCTCCATCTCCAGCATCCTTCTACCAATATATCCACTCTCCCTCCTCTGCACACGTCCAAACCATCTCGGTCTGGCCTCTCCAGCTTTGTCTCCAAACCTTCCAGCCTGTGCCGTCCCTCTGGTGGGCTCATTCCCGATCCCGTCCATCCTCGTCACTCCCAGAGAGGATCTCAGCATCTTTAACCCTGCAACGTCCGGCTCTTCCTCCTGTCTTCTGGTCATTGCTACCGTCTCCAAACCGGCTGGTCTCGCTGCCGCCTCGTAAAGCTTCCCTTTCACTTTAGCCGACGCTCCTCCGTCACAGATCACTCCATACACTTTTCTCCACCCGCTCCATCCAGCCTGCACTCTCTTCTTTGAACAAGAGGTCCCAAGCACTTGGAGCTCCTGCACCTTCTCCATCTCTACTCCTCGTAACCTCACCGATCCAAAGTGAGGATTAAAGCCATCTTGGGTGTTCGAGGTGATGGATCAAGGCCACTTCCAGCAGAAGTTCATGGGAAGGATCAAACTGCATGCAAAACTTGTTTGCAGATTGATTACACTGTGTTGCCTACAGTGGCCTACAAGGGCCAAACGCACTGCAACGGCCCAATGTGTGTCAGTTCAGGAAAACAGCTTCAAGTACAGAAACGATTCAACACAACGAACAACCTCAAAACGAGGTCTAAAAGAGGTACAAAAAGTGGTGCAATTGGAAAAACGTGCTGCAAAAAAAACAAAGACAAATGCAGCGTCATCAAACGCGCCGCAAATAGAGAAACGATGCAAAGCACAAAACGACGCAAACCAAGAAACCACCTTCTAAAGAAAAACGCTTCATATGCGGTCACTACAAGCGGAGAGAGACAGAACAGCTGACTGAACCGCGGTGTTTCAACATACAGCAGCAACGCAAGTGTGACTTTTATTTGTTTAACAAGCATAACACGTAACGTGCAGCGCTGTGTGTTATGGAAGACTGTGATAAGAGGGCTTTTTTAATGTACCGTTAAAACGGGTGCTTTAAATCAATCTCCAATAATCAGCAGGCTAATCTACATGCAAATATGCAGCCTTGTATATAAATACAATTAAAAAAAATGTCATGTAATGTGCAGCGTTGTACAGCGATATAAACACAACATATAAATATAATCAAATAAAAGTCACACATTTGTCTTTGTTTTTTTGCAGCACATTTTTTCCATTTGCACCACGTTCCTCTTCCTGTACTTCGTTTAGACTCGTGTTTGAGTTTGCTAATTTGAATCGTTTTCCTTAACTGAGACGCATTAGGCCGTTGCAGTGCGTTTGGCCCTTGTCGGCCACCGTAGTTGCCGACATGCCGGTGTGACAGGAATACATTACGTGTTCCAATTTAGTTTACTTTTAGACTTTTTTTTTCTTTTTTTTTTTAAATCCTGACACAAGTTGGCAAAATGGATGCTATCAAGAGTCCATTTATTTATTTCGTAGTCAGAATCCTACAATTCCTCCACGCACGCACGCACGCACGCACACACGCACACACACACAGACGCAGAGAAAGGCAGAAAACAAACATTGTGGGTTATTGCACGGGATGAGTTGCACATTGAGGTAAACGCTCAGCCGTGGGAGCGATGTATTAATTCAGCGCGATCAGAGAAGAGAACACGTCAAAAGGTAATGAGGTGTCTTTCTTTTTTTTTTTTTTTTTTAGGGTGCAAGCTGCTTGACTGGAAAATGATGAGGAGGCAGAAACAGCGTCTCCGGGAGACACGAGATGAATGATCGTCTGAAGCAGAGCATGGAATTTATTTATTTTTTTCATTGTATTTGTTAATTAACCTTTATATAAACTCTGAAATTTGCTGACATTTAAGGAAAGGTGGGGGTGGTGGTGGTTGGGGAGGGGGGGGATTCAACTCTGACGAGTAAATAATCAGATCAGCTCCGTTCGTTTTGGTGGATGATTTAAATGTGCCATGTTATGATAAATAGTTTTGTATTAGCATGTGTGACGTCACAATGCACCACCTGCGAGACTCCAAACAATTATGTTACTGGACACTGGAGAACGCGAGGAGACAAATATTACCCCGAGTCAAGCATAACAAACATTCACTAATGAAAAAAAGGGAGCGTATTTAAACTGACCACGGCGTCAAGGGTTTATATTTAAATATAGAAATGTAACACTATACAATGCGATGCATCAGTCTCACCACTAGTCTGCAGAAGTCGGTGGAAACCGAGGACGGATCGAACGTTTTCATGGCATGCCAGCGCATTTTCCTGGCGCTCCATATTTTTCGATAACTGGAGGCTAATAAACAGCAGGCTGCCATGGCACTCAGCAAATAATAAGCTCCATGGTCAGCACCGTGCCGCTCTCTAAGATGCAAAGTGAAAGAGTCTTTCAGGGAGACAGTTTGATAAGGGAATAGCTGAAAAAAAAAGTGATTCAACTGCTTGCAACCTACTGAACAAAAGCGTGTGTTTGTGTTTATACCACAGAGATACAGCGATCAGTCATAACATTAAAACCGCTGCACGTTCACCACAGGTTTTAATGCAACAGATACTCCCTTCAGCAGGAGTGGAATTTATATGCATTAAGATGACAAAATATTAGGGACAAATCTCAGCATAACCCAATGCAGTGCGACAGCATCGCAAATGACATTCTCGATAACAATTCATTAAAACGTGTCAACGCCCCTCTCAAAATGCCTCAATAAAAAAATCAACATAAAATTCCTCCTGAAGGGAGAATTTATTGCAGGGCTGTTGCATTATATTCTACGGTAAACATGCAGTGGCTTTCATGTTATGGCTGATCATTGATATACACAGAGCATATATATATAAAATATACCGCATATACTATACTGAATGTTATGATGAAGAATAGCGTTTGATTCAGTTCGGAAGGGAAATTATACACAGCGGCTCACATCTGCTGCAAGAAATAAGACCAGTATCACAAAAACAGCTCATTACACAATGATACACAGGAAATTCCTAGAACTCTTTAAATCGCAATCCTATTACACTAATAAGCCGTGGTTTCATTGTCACTTGAACATCCGTCTATTGAACACTAACTGCATCTATACATCATATAATGATGGTCTAATGGCTCCGCTAATGAAAACAGAAGACGGATTTAAGCATGGTTCACATGGGGTTTAATATAAGGTTGGGAAAAATACAATAAAGACGTGAAACAAATGAGAAAATGAATAATGGCCCCAGTCTCACTGAGGCCAACGCGCAGCAAATGTTGTGCAGAACATTTTTAAGTGAGATGCTTTGAAAAGTTGTGCAAAACTGCAAAACTTTGCTTATCCCTCGGTGCAAACTAACCACGGTAACTGCAAACATTGCAACACTGCAACAAAATGAGGAGCGATGATAATAAAAATAATTCATTTTTCTTATAATATGCATAGAATAAAACCTGAGAGGATGTCAAGCGCGTTGTTATTGTGCATTCTACGCATAGATCTCTAATACATTTAAACTGGATTCAAGTACCAGTAAAAAAAAAAACAAACAAAAAAAAAATGCTGTGCTGGCTTTTATGATAGCCGAACCACTGCCAAATCATTAATTAGACAAACAAAAAAATAATAATAATTTGTGATTTGGCAACAACTGCACGGAACAAACACGCTGCTCAAAGTAGTGACGCGTCTTGAAGCTTTTATTATTCTGAGACTGCGCCTGCTATTTTGGATGACTTCAACGTTCCCCTTCGCAGATGAGGGTCGGGAAAGGGCCGCAGCGATTCATCAGACTGGTAAACAGCGGAAAATCAGCGTGCGGTGAAACTGACTGGAAATGACACCGAACAAAACTTTCTATCCGCATTATGTCAGACAAGATTTCTAAACTGGGATTTTATCCCTGTTTTGTGTCTGTTCTGTGAGGCGGCGCAGGCGGAGCGCGTGTGAGGTTTGCGTGGCATGCAGATAAAAAGAAAGAAAAAAAATCAATCACTTACTTACTAATTCATTGTAATCTATGGACTATATCATATTTATAAGCGTGGATGGTTACATCATGGGTTTCTGCTGTAATGTTGCTCAAAATACTAATAGCAACATGGGATTTTTTTTTCTGTTGATTTGTTTATAAGAGCCATGGTTTTATGGTTTTATATTCATATTTGGTCTCCTGCTATTTTGTATTTTCAATGTTTGTAATTTTTTCTTCCTTGTGACTTTATATTTCATGCTAGCATGGAGCAACGGTACAATTTCCTCTGAGGTTAATAAAGTATTTCTGATTCAGATTCGGAAATTGCTTGACAATGTTGCCTCTCGCTGTCTCCCAGCGAGAAAGTGAGAGTGACAAAGATGCCCGATGAGAAATCTGTGATTACACGGCATCAGTCTTAAGCGACATAAGTTACTTATGCATTTATAGGTCATGCCTATATGATTAAAGACCTCAGATTTCCTCAGTCTGGGAAGCTTCGGCTCTACGCGTCTTTTCCAAATGCACTGGAAGGACTGGAAGAGCCTTCATGATGGTGGTGGAGGATGTTAGGACGCTTGAGGGAGCATAATAATTATAATAATAATAATAATAATAATAATAATAATAATAATAAAAGTGCCCATGGTTCGATGTCCTGCTCAAGCGCACATGCACAAGAGCAGCTTGGATATCAAGCCACCAACCCAGGGATGAGTGGCTTATCTGCTCTACCTCCTGGGCCGCAGAAGAAGAAGAAAAAGAAGTAGAAAGACTGGTCAAAGGGGTTAAAACAAAGTACAGGGATTTGCATTTCACAGACTAATACACAAACTGAGGAGTGTATCTTGTGCGCTCATGCATAAGTCAACAAGGCTTGAACACATTACTAACATCAGGTTGATGAGGTGCCTCAAAGAACCCGGGGAACGTGCATCAGTCAGGGGGTAAAAAAAAAAAAAAAAAAGTGCTCCCTGACAAAACACTGCTAAGCTGACGTGGTATATTTGAGGCGCCGTGAAATGTCAGTTGTGGAATATAATGAAGCACATCACAAGTCCCCGACCTTCACATTGCCTCATGCACTCAGTCATGAGATGTTAAAACGATGTCCAATGAGAGCGAGCGCTCTCCGCCGCCAGTCAATTGGGTTGCTATGACAACAGGTCTTGACAAGGGGAATTGGGGGTTTGATGTCTTGAAAAAACAACTCTGAACATTAAAAGGAGCGGCTTTAGTGAGGGAGCCCTGGATGACGGCGCTCGTGGATGTTATTCAGATCATCTTCCATTTTGTCAAAGAGGGAGAGATTATGAATAAGAGGTGCCGTCGCATATTTAGGGATAATGAGCATCAGTGTCAATAGGATGTCAGTGGAACAAGTTTCCCTTCATCTATTAACCTCTGGACGGGTGGGTGAGAATCCGAGACCCCCACAACGCATTATTGATGCTCTCTAATTAGTCTCTTGGTTCACTTTGATCCCATATCTTGTTATTCATCGCTATGACTTCCTTGCCCTTTGGAAATAGCAAAATCATTTCTTCCATCGCCGTGATTTACAGTTATTGCCTGCCGAGGCCGGGCGAGGTAATTTGGAGATGAAAATGAGCAGGGACAGGAGGAGAGTTCCAGTCTCTAACTCATTTCCACCTTCGCTTCCACCTCCTCCTCCTCCTCCCACACATGAAAGCAATAACTCTTTGTCTTTGTGTCCACAGCGACGCGGCAGCCCTCCGTCATGAGCATCACATCGCCAGGCATGTCCGACGCCAGCCTGGAGAAAATTGATCCGCACATGGCTAAGATGGCGGCCGGATAGCGGCAGAGCTCCCCGGGGAGCCACGCGGCGAAATTTAGACATCAAACGAGAAAGTTGGCCACGTTTCCGCTCGTTCAAAGTGGCGACAGAGAAGATTTTATGCTTTAATGTGTCATTCAGTGTCTCGGGCTGGTCCTGGTTTCAGTGTTGCTCACGTTGCGATCCGGGACCAGCCAGTAAAAAATGCGCTTTCCTGCTACCCTGCCAGCAGAATCACCTATAATATATGGCAAGGTTTATAGGATTCTAAACGCAGATAATGTCATTATAATAAAGACATTGTGTCGTACATCTTCCTCCTAATGATGTACTACACTAATAATCGCCACTTTTAAAAAAAACATAGAGCCCCGTATATGTTAGTCACTCTGCAGCACTTCGCTTTCCGGTGTAATTCTGCCTCGACAAAAACGAAAAAAAATAAAAAATAAAAAAAAACAAACAAAGAAAAACAACCTCATATGAGTTCACGTAACAACTGAGCCATCCAGGTGATGAGCTCACATTTCCCAGCATGATTTTGTGCATCTATTATGAGTTCGGCAGAATGGCCGAGCAGGGTGTAGTGTGCCTAATTTCACAGAACCAGTGTAGTCAAAGAAGCTTTTTGGAAGTGTGCATTTCTCTGCCTGGTTGGCTCCATATTATATAGTATTTCATGTCCCCCCCTCTTTCCTACTGCTGTAATGATCCCAGTAAATCTCTCCACAGCTTCTGCCCAGAACTGGACATCAGCCTCAGGACCTGTAAGTAAAGCCGTAGACCCGCCGCGGTGGGGCCAGTAAACATGGATGATTTGCTCCCAAATACCTTGAAAACTACCCAACCTCATCCTCAGGGCTGTAAAGGAGTGTGTGTGTGTGTGTGTGTGTGTGTGTGTGTGTGTGTGTGTGTGTGTGTGTGTGTGTGTGTGTGTGTGTGTGTGTGTGTGTGATAGGGAGAGCGCGCGAGTGAAAGCAAGAGCCAAATTGAGAGGAGAAGAACAGGGGAGCAAAGGAGGACAAGTTGTTGACTGCGCAGGGAGCATTTGAACTACTATGCATGAGCGTGTTTTGGGGGAAGTTGAGAAGAGATGAAGGAGAGATTCATAGTGTGTGTGCGTGTGTGTGTGTGTGTGTGTGCGTGCGTAGGAAGAGAGCAAGAACAGATGGAAAGACTCTTGATGCATGTCTATGTTTAGTCCGTGCGCCTGTACACAGTTTTTAATTTGAAATGTGAACATTTCGGGCCATTATTTCCCACCGTCTTTGTGGGGACACTTTGGTTGGTCCACATTTCCTGAAACACTGTGACAGACGGAGCTGGGTCTTGTTTACATGTCACTGCGGTGTTTAAGGTTCGGGTGGAGAAAGAACGACGGCGATGAATGTCCTTGCAAAGCTGTGTTTGTGCGTGCGTGCGTGCGTGCGTGCGTGCGTGTGTGTGTGTGTGTGATTACTCAGCCAACCAAGTGGTCGTAATCAAATAGTGAAAAGACAAAAACAGCTGATCCCCTGTAATCACATTAACTCTCGACTGGGCCAGACTCTTACTCACAGGCGCACACGCGCGCGCACACACACGCGCGCGCACACACACGCGCGCGCACACACACGCGCGCGCACACACACGCGCGCGCATACGCACACAAAAACACCTACGAGGGTCGGACTCCTCAAAAACAAAAGGACATTTATTGCACGACTCCTGATTGGGCGCAGCGTTGGTCTGCATGGCCTCACATGACCAAGAGGGAGGAGAAATGTCATGAGGATCAAACAGGGGAAAGCGGAGCGCACAAGACTGACGGACGTGAGGAGGCAGCAGTAATCTGGGAAATAATCAAACTAAGAGAAAAAAAAAGTCTCCTCTTCACCTGGCTGGCTGCGGCGTGGCGGTTATGTCCTTATAAAAATACTGATCCATCTCCAGTTGAGTTACAGCCTTTACAATTACATCTGGTCTGTTTGTGTGTGTGTGTGTGTGTGTGTGTGTGTGTATTGGAGACAAGCATCCTGCCAATACCGCCATCAATACCTGTTCATCTAATAAATGCACAATCTTGCAAAATAAAACTGAGTTTCATTCACAGCCGCCAGCGGG
>CAAKHG010022846.1:11413-27712 GCA_901007715.1 Dactylopterus volitans
CCCCCCGTCAACCCCGGCCCCCCCCCCCCCCCTGTCCACTCCCCCTCCAGGAGCTCTCCTCTACCCAGACACTCCCGCTAAGATGGAGACCACGTCACGAGAGGCCTTCTGCTTCAGGCCCCTCCCGCAGCAAGATGGAGGCAAAGGTCGGCAGTCTTATCTCGGGTCGCGGATCAACCCTGCTTTCAGATAAGCGGCGTGTTGTGCCGCTGCGGCGTGCGTGTGTGTGCGCGTGTTTGTGTGCAGGAAGGAACCTGGATGGTGATTCCCGAGTTCTTTCATTCAATTAAAGGACTGATCGTTCAAAATAATCATTACACTGTATTAAAACATCAAGATAGTCAATTCAAACTTCGAATACAAGAGGAAAACATGCGGATGAGGTGGAAAGCTGAAACGCATTTTGCCTGTAGAGGAAGGTCACGAATTTTGGTTTAATGATTGATCTGTACATGGTGCAATTTTAAAGAGACGTTTAAGGGAGCTTTTATCAAGCAGAAATTTTGGCTGTAGCTCAAAATGTCTGCTGCGAAAAAGGCCTCTCTTAATTCTAAGGCGTCTCAAGATGCAACAATTTCTCAAAGTTGAAGCACATTCTCGCGGTTTTTATGATAACGTTGACACCACAAGACAGAAGCATGGGATGCGTCGTTCAATTTGTACGAAATGAAACTTATTTCGATCCCCCGGCAGGAGACCGTGCCGCCCAGAACGTGCACGGGCCTCATCCGACCTCCCCGGGACCAGCGGGAGGGGAGAAGCGCGACACGGAGGGGGCACTAGTCGAGGAGCGACAAGGAGGCAGCCGCGGTCAAACAGAGGACGGGACGGAGATGCAGTCTCAGTATCAGAAGGACTTCCCTCCTCCGACCTCCTGCCGCAGGAGGCGCACGCCCGCCCTCCCGCAGCCAGACAACATCGGCATCAACCCGGCTTTCAGGTAAGCGCGAGTCCGCCAGCATCTCCCCCGCGGTGGCAACGTCTCAAAGGGTGACGTCCACGCACGCTGGCTTTCACAGGATCGAGTTCGGGACGGTCCAGAGGGAGACCTACCCTGGCTGGCCCATCTCGAACCGGCGAATGAGGGCAGCCTCGCCTGGAGAACCGAACGCCGCTTCTGAGCAACAGTCTGCATCAGACCGGGGTTAGATTTGTGTGTGTCTTTGTATCAATGCTACCGTCTTATAATAAAGTGGAATAAAGCCGTATGATTGGCCCTTCTCCTCAGTTTTTGTTCAGCGGGGTCGCCTCCCGTTGCCGCTCTGGCGTAGGCCGCTCTCCGCAGCACAAGCTCATTTCTCATTTAGCGCATAAAGCGGCACGGGGAGGGAGTATATGTGTGTGTATCGGTGGAAAGACTTAACGAGATAATGCCATTACCAGACCTTTGAAATTTCATATTGGTGACTTCAAGCATACTTGTGGTCGGCTTAAGAGAAAATAATCCACTGCGTGACTCATGACTGAAGCAGGGTCTGGCTCAGCGGGCTGGACCAGATCAAAACGGACGGGCCTCGGCCCCGGAAAACACAAGATCCACAGTTGCGTCAAAGAGATTAAATCTTTAATCGGGCCACGCATATTAAGGCGGGCTTCCTGCAAAGTCTGACAAGGCTGATTTTACCGTTTTCATTGCGAAACAACTGATGTTCCGTTGCGGCGACAAAAATTTATGCAGTCAAAGAAACATCTTCATTGGCAGCTCGGAGAAGAACAATCTGCAACACTACATATGTATGTAAGTGAATAAAAAAAATAAAATCAACCCACCCGCTTACATGAAATAGCTTGACAATGTAGGAAAAAAATAAAATAAAATATTTCTAAATGATGCGAAACGCCAATGATGCCATCCCGAGCAAAGACTATGGTTTATCTGGGTTAGCTGCCTCAATAAAAGCACGTATGTCTAACTAATCTAACCAAGTCTAACTAATCCACCCCCGTCTGAGCAAAGCCAAACGATGTTGCAACGACGTGGAGCGCCTCCGGTTTTATACCAGGCAGCACAATCTCTCGACAACAGGAAATTGGCCGAATCCGTGGCAGTTTGTCAAATCAAATCAGACCTAATGACATTACACGAACAATGACGCTGCTGCAGACTCTGCCTCAAAGCGCTGCTCCCTGATCCCGCTGGTAGGCATCCGCAGAGTCGCAACAACGTCTGGCACCGTCATCTGCAGCGGATTTTGCGGTTTTATTGCGCAGAGTGAACGTTTCCCGGTGGCTTAAGGGGACCCGTCGAGCGCACCAAATCACATTGCCCCGCACGGTTATTTGAAATGAATAGTTCATAGCTTCAGGCCGACATCCCATTTTTAATCAAATCCGACCAGCATCAATCGCAAACCTTGCTCCAAAATTGTATTATGACCTGAAAACACTTTAAAAACCTTGTATCCGAGGAAACCCATTTGTCCAAAAGGCAAGTAAACAAGCAGCGGTGGCGTGTAGAGCACGGCTGAGTCCCACTTCTTTGCACAATTGCAGTGCATCAGAACATTATGTCAATCTGTGGTGGAGGTCGTCACCTCCTGTCCCGGTGGCGGCTCCGGTCTCCGTACCTGCGGTCGTCCCTCTCCCTCTCCCTGCCCCTGTCTAGGTCGTCTCGCCTCCCTCTGCTCCCCCAGTCGGTCTCTCTGTTTCGGTCCCGGTACTCCCTGTCTCTCGCTCCCGGCCTCTCCCACTCCTTCCGCCCGCCGCCCGCGCGTTCCTGCGCCGGACCGGGCCCGAGGTTTATGGGTTTACGGAAGGGTCGGTCCCTGCCGCCGAACCGCAGCTGCCCGGACTCTTTCTTCCCGCCCAGCCCGCCGCCGAGCCGCCTCGGCACCCACCCTTTCAGGGTCCTCTCCAGCTCGAAATCCACGAACACCTCGTGCTGGTCCACCACCAGCTTGTTGGCGTCCCGGCGGGCCCGGACCACGGAGCGCTCCTCCTTGTATTCGATGAAGGCATAACCTTTGGAGAAGCCCGTGACGCTGTCCCGGACCAGCCGAAGCCGCTGGATGTCTCCGTACTTGGAGAAGACCTGGTGCAGCTTCTCGTCGGTTGTCTGGGGGTTCAGTCGAGCCACGAAAAGCGTCAGCAGAGGGTCTCCAACGACGCCTTTGTTGGGCTTGTAGCGGGCACACATGGCCCTCCACACCGCGCGGTCGTGGGGCTCCACGTCCGTGCCGTCGATGCTTCCAGCTTTCAGCGGGTTGTACACCTTCGCTATCGGACTCCAGTCCACCATTTTCACCCGAGTTCGAGTCGCAAACGTCTCCGTCCGCGGTGTTCGCGCTTCGGGGGTAGTTGCTGACGGGGCTACTTCGCCATTCGAGTCGCTTAATACTCACAAGCTCGCCGAAGGAGCCGCCGGTTGTTTGTTTCTTCGAATTTCCCCACTCGAAACGCGTCCGTCGGCGAAGACATTCCGTCCGGAAACAAGCGCGGAATTGTCCCGTTTAAAGGTTCCTAGCGGTTGCCCCATGAGTTGTGCGCAATTTATGTCCGTATAACTGCACGTAAATATAAAGGCATAGCTTTTATTTAAAAGTATGTGCTGCAGTTTCTGGAAACACATACTCTACCATCATGAATCATTTATTTTTTATTCCAGGAAAGAGCAATTAGACTTATTCATAATACGAATTAAAAAGAACACACCAACAGATTATTTATGGAATCAAAATTATTGAAACTTGAGGATTTGTTTAAATTAGAAACGCTAAATCATGCTCATGGCAAAAAATGTAAAGTATTTCCAGAAGATTTGCAAAGATTTGTTTACATTTAGTTCGAATGATGAAGATAATCGCAGGAAATTAAATTTTAAACATCAATTTGCTCGAACAGAACAGAAGCTGTTGAATTCCTGACAAAATAATATTTCAGTTTAAAAAAATATGTTTAAAGAGAGAGAATAATTAAATTGTTAGGATTTATATTGTACGAGTGTGGAGACAGATCATTTATTACTCATTTTTCCTCTTCTTGCGATGTTAATTGAGTAACTGTAATTGTGCAGACCATCTGTTTTTGTTGTTTAACTTTGTTTTGAGGGAGGGGAGGGCAAAAAAGGCTTTCTTCTTCCTGCTCCTTTCTGGTCAAGGAATATGTTCCAGTTGACAGCTGTTAGTTTTTCTTTTGTATTATTTGAATATTTCCATGATCGGAATAAATAGATACATTTTAGAATTAGATGGTCATTTAGCTCCTAACCTGATAAATTCGATATTTTGAGAAAAACTGTTCTGTAGAGGAAAAATCACGTGATCAAAATCTTTTCTGTACATGGCTGACTGATCACTCAGTTCAACTATCAAATATTGAGCTTCTGATATAAAAATTGTGCCTTTGAAAATACTGGAATAAACCTCCATGCTTCGATTAACTCACACACACATATATATATAGATATATATGTACACAGATATATATGTGTACATATATACATGTACACATATGGTGTATATACATATACAGTGTATATATATATATAGTGTATATATATATATATATATATATATATATATATATATATATATATATATATATATATATATATATATATATATATATATATATATATATATATATATATATATATATATATATATATATATATACTATATACATATACACATTTAATATATATAATAACTATGTTGTCGCCATCATGATCTCATGAAAACTGATGCTGCCATAGTGTATGTGTGAAGTGAAAAGAGCACAGTACTACAAAACAAAAATCATTTAATAAAACAGTGAAAAACAGAGTCACCTCCACATAGAATCCCTATTTACAAAATGGGCAATGTGATTTTTTTAATAATAAAAAAAAACAACCCCAGAAACAAATAGATCTTTCTTGATAATCCTCAACAGGAGGAGCAGTGCCGGCCTTCAGCCCTGCTCCTGGTCCGTCAGTCTCTACATGTCCTCCACGCTCCACTTGTACGCTGCCTCCTGGCCGGCTTTCTTATCCGCAATCCGCGTGTAGCGTTTCTGTTCAAAACCATTTGACCTGTGGAACAAGAAAATTAAATTTCCGCTGTGAATTCTGCCACAAGCTCACCATTTGCATTCGTGTCCGACAAACCGTACAAAGACGAGAGAGGTGCGGGAGAATATGTAGTGTGATGTAAGGATCTGCAATATGAATGAAAAAGCACATAAGATCGCTATCGCGCCATGTACCTGTTAACACCATCCCAGCGGTAACCTGGCAGAATATTGAAACGGTTCGGAGGCGGCGCAGGGCCTTTATACTGAGGTTTGGCTGCAAAAAAAAAAAAAAAAAAAAAAAAAGGTAGGCATGGTTAATAACCAGCTTGTATTGTGCCAATGAATGGAACAAGGTACATGCATGTAACATTTAATACTTTTTGTCTTGCCGTCGCGGTCCTTCTTCCGCCTGAGCATCGCAGCCATCGGGTCTCCCTCCCTCTCCTGCTCTCTCAGCATGCGGTCGAGGTCTTCGTCGTTGTAGTGGCGCGCCAGCGGCTTCTGGGCCTCATGCACGGCGTCCTCAAGTCTCTGCTGGTGCATCTGGCTCTGGGCAAGCCTATCAACATATTTCTACTTTAATCGTGCAAGCAAGAGGGCGCAAAATGCCCTTTAATTCTTGTGCGTATGCCACCATAATCTGTAGCTCTTGTCAGTGTGTGAAAACGCTCACCCTTTCCCCCACTGAGCGTATTTCTCATCCTTTGCAGCTTTTTCTCCAGCCTTTCTCTTTTGCTCTTCTCTCTCGGTGTCCAAATCCCTCTTTTTACCGCTCTTGTCTCGAAAGATAGTCTGAGCATTGCGGGATTCATCTGGTGAAAGCGGGGCAGAATGCGCACAAAGTGTCTTCTTAGTCAAGAGAACATCACCTGTGATCATCATTACAGTGCGCGAGTCGAGTTGTATGAGACGATAAATCACGTGAGCTCGGACGTAAACAACTGTGAAGGAAATGTTCATGATGTGGAATAAAATCACCCCACCGACCTTCTAGAGGTTGGTTGTTTCTTTCCCTGCGGCGGTTCTCCTCCTGCTCTTTTCTTAGAACATCTATTGAAACCAGCCCAGCCTTCCCACCCGAAAGCATCTTAAAGCCCAGAAAAAAAAAACAACAACAAACAAATTCAAAACTTGGTCCAAACTGCACAGCAACAGATTTTTCCCAAAATCTGTCAGATGACCACGGGTGAACAACTGACCTGTGGCTGGCCTGGCCTACGAGGAGGCGACAGATCATCATCCGAGACCTTCCCACCTCGTGGTCGCCTTCTGGGAGGAGACTGGTCAGAATCGGAGCCTCGTCTAGTTCCCCGCCTCCTCTGCGGGGACTGGTCAGAGTCTGAAGCTTTTCCCTTGAGTGACTTTTTTCTTGGAGGCGACTGGTCGGAGTCCGAATCGTGACGGCTGTGGGGATTTTTAAGTGGCGGCGACTGGCGACGGCCGGGTGAGCGCTTTTGACGCGACGATGAAGAGTTGGGTTTTCTTCTGGCAGGAGATGAATCTGACAACGATGTTACGAGTTAGAGAAGAATTTTAGCACATTGACTTACCCCTTAAACCAAAAGCTGTTCACTCTTCAGTAATAAGTGTTCTGGCTAGTTGTCAGTGAAACCTAAAAGTATGGCTTGCCAATGTGCTATTTATGAGATACTGTATGTGTATACATTTATCAATTTATCATTTAGGAGAGCAAAACTGTAACATTAGCAGGTTACAGTGGATAAAACGTGATATGGTGCGTGAAGAAAAAGACCGGATTACACCGGATATCAATCCATTAAAATATGCTGAACTGGCCCAAGTAGCAATCTTTAACATCAGCTTTGGCTGTTGTGATGTTGAATGTGATGATTTGCAAATCATTGAAGCGGCATATTGAATTGACAACTATGTGCCCATTTTAAACTTGCAACACGTTTCCCAAAAAAAAAGTTGGGAAGGTGGCAACAAAAGACGGGGGAAAAAAAGGTTGTAAAAGCCTAAAAAACACCAGGTGGGAAAACATACTCGCACTAGAAAATTTGAAGTAAAAAAAACAAACAACTACCAACTGCATGCATTTTTGTAACCCATGTTGTCTTCTGCTTCCATTTCATCCGAGCTACATTTTGTTTCTTTCTATTTTCTTCTTCCTTATTCTTTCCCCCCTGGCCCCTCCCCCTGGTCGTCTCTCCATCTCCTAACTCAGCCTCTCCTCCGTTAACCATCAACTGCAGAGCAACTTCTCCCTCCAGTCTTTGCCTCATTGAGACGTTGCGCATTTGTCGATAAATATGTACATTACTGATTGTGTCTGTGTGGAGAGGAAGTCATTTGGGCGCAGGTGCCGTGTGGTGACACCTGGAGCTGCCTGGTTGTCGAGTCACACTCTTATTATGCAATATCTTTATCAGTAACGCTGTCATTGTTATCATTAAATTCTTTGATTTTTCACTTTTTTCATTGTTTAAAGTGTTTTTCTAGCTGAGTTTCTCCTCACGTGACTCAGTTGTGAAGCAGTTGTGGTTTTTGATACAAATAACACTGACTTGACACACCGTCCCAACTAGGAACAGGGTTGAAATAAAGCGCCCGGACCCAAAAGCTGGTTCTCACCCACCTTTACTTTGCACCTTCCCTGATTTCCCTGAAGGTTGCCTTGGAGGTGACAAGTCTGGAGAGTCGTGGCGACTTCTTCTGGGCGGGGATACGTCCGGAGAGTCATGGCGACTTCTCCTGGGCGGGGATGCGTCCGGAGAGTCATGGCGACTTCTCCTGGGCGGGGATGCGTCCGGAGAGTCATGGCGACTTCTCCTGGGCGGGGATGCGTCCGGAGAGTCATGGCGACTTCTTCTGGGCGGGGATACGTCCGGAGAGTCATGGCGACTTCTTCTGGGCGGGGATACGTCCGGAGAGTCATGTCGGGTCTTTCTGATGGGAGAACCCTGTCCTCTTCTACTTGTTGACAGCTCCGGTGAATCATGGCGACTCCTGCTGGGCGCCACAGACTCTGGATGTTGATGGCCTATTCCCATTTCCTCCTCTGCCTCTTTAATTTCATCAGCTGTTAAGAGGAGAGACTCAAAGTTAATTAATCAACCTTGTTTCCTCACACACACACCCACACACACACACGCACAGAGAATCAGATTCGATCTGGTGGAGAGGAAATGTCCATTACCTCCAACCACTTTCCATCTGTTGCTGGTTCTGAAGGCTTCCAACTGTTTCACCTCCTCAGGGCGCTCGTCAATCACCTCAGCGATCTGAGAAGACAATAACAACACATTAAATTTCCGAGACTGATATTGGTGATAAGACAGTACATGATGCACACAGTAGAAATCAGGTCATGTCACTGTCCTAACTCTTCATTAGAGCATATTAAACGACGGTGCAAAGCAACAAGCAAGCGTTATCAAATGGCAATGACGTATCTGAATTCTCCACCAATATGAGGATGAATTTTGGATTGCAGGAAGTTTAAGGATATCCCAAGGAGAGCGAAACGGTTGGTTGGTTTACACACAAGTCAGCTGATGGTAATTTATTCTGATTTGAGATTGATCATATCAAAGGTTAGGCACCTTTACTTTGGCTTTTCAGGATTTCCCAGTGTACTTACAATTTATAAACGAAACCAGCGTAATAATTGGTTCGTTAGTCGTGTGATATATGAAACAAACCGAACAGTTGTAGACGTATCGGGATGTTTTAAGCAGTGTTGCTCTGTTAGCAGGCTAGCATGCCTTTGGTTCACTGCGCTGGCAGCAGTTCTTACCACTGGAGCTTCTTCTTCGTCCTCTTCGACCTCATTTTCTTCTGTGACCATCTGTTTCCAGTCTACGTCATCGTCCACAATTTTAAGTCTTGGAGTCGAGAGAGTGAGTTAACCACAGAGCTTTTCAGGCAAAACCGACGAGTTTTAAGTAGCGAGCGGTAGCCGGTCAGCTAGCGTCAGTTAGCTGCTAAGCTCTAAACTAGCTTAAAGGCTAACGCACGCACGCCACTTCAGTCATACTGCTGACTCACCCTTTCCCCTGAACCTTGCGCCTCTTCTTTTTAAGCTTCGCCTTTGGTTTCTTGTCATCCTCATCGGCGGATAAATAACGTTTCAGGTACTCAGCCTTGGATAACTCTGGTCCTTTAGCGCTGGCAGAGCAGGCGGCCATCATTGAAGAGATGAAAACTACGAGTGCCTCCGAGGGTCAAGAATAGCCGCGTAACCGAAGTCGCGTTTCCCAAAACAAAGTGGGAACAGAGGTCCTAAAAAGACAAGAGAAGATTTAGTTTTCTTTGTTATAGACAGAGTCAGTGAGGAAAGTCCATGAATTCTTAGAATTATAGACGCGGCAGTATGCCATTATTAGGAATTTTATGAAAGCCATTTGTCGCGTTATGACATAGACTCCAATAAAATGCTTACAATGACAACACAGAGTAGAGTAGAGTAGAGTAGAGTAGAGTAGAGTAGAGTAGAGTAGAGTAGAGTAGAGTCCGCACTATGTAGTGGAAAAGTGCCATAAACGGGACGTGTTTGTACTTTGTATGAAGTCTGCAAGTCTGCGGTTGTCATATTTTGTATTTTAGTTGATTGTTTATTTCGTAACAGACGTGCCACAAGCCCACATTTATTACACAGCCAAACGTTATTACAAGTTGAATTATCTCACCCCTTTATTTATGCAACAAAGCCAAACCTACTGTTCTGTTATGCCCTGTTAAGAACGAGATTATTAAAAGTAATTTTATGGAATCTTTGACCCATTAATATCCACCAAACAACTGGTGTTGGAAATTAGCTTGGGTTACACACACACACGCGCAGTTAGGATTCATATCAAACAGAGAAATCTTTAACCTACGAATAATACACCACCCAAAACATCAGCTATGTCTGGGGATGCCGATAAAACATAACGAGATAAACAATAGCTGCATATTGATGTTCTAAAATGGGATGGGCACCGAAATCATGTCAGAGTGGGAAATTGAAATTCAGTGGGTTGCCAACAGTGTGGAGGATGTCACATTGTTATTTTACACAGGAGACAGCATCTGGAGACAGCATCTGGCTTTAATAGCATTCCTTTATTGAAAACAATCACTGCAGCATCCAAAATAATATTTACACGGCAAAATATTCAGTGTATTACACATTCAGCTCTGAGTGGCTCCGCGGCAACAAGCAAATGTCTGCAACATTTCGTTGAGTCGTGTCCTCATTCTGTGTGTCGTCTATGAGGGGGACATGAAAACAATTTAATGGCGTTTCAGCGCTCGTGGGTGGTGAATGACAGGGGGAGAGGGAGGGTAGCGAGTTGACGTCTTGGTAACGGACGACGCAGCCTTATTGCGGGGATGTTTGTGGACGTGGGCCGGGGCTTGGGCGTGGTTACACGGGGGATGCATGAGTGCCGGGGCAAAGCCTTGTCATCTAGGCGTGTGTGTGATAGAGGAGGAGCAACAATCCGGCCATCCAGGAGCAGAAGCCCTGCAGGAACACACTGGCGGCCGAGCACGTGAGTATCTTATCTGCAGAGGATGGAGGGAGGGGGTGGGGACAGAATGCAAACAGTTGGCAGAAGCCTCCCAAAATTCGTCTCCCACTCGTGTTATTCCCACGCGCGCACCCACGCACACGCACGCGCGCGCGCACACACACACACACACACAATCAGTTTTACTTACTTGACTCTACAGAGACTGTGGCAGGCACCCCGGATATTTTGCACAAGTAGGTGGCGTTGAGCGGGAGCTTGTCGACGATGCCCTTCAGGGTCATCCTGTAGCCGTGGGGCTTGAGCTCCTCGACATGGCTTTTCCCGTGGAGCTGAGCGTCAATCGCGGAATCAGACGCGTTGGTGATGATGAGGGTCTCTTTGGATCCGACGGACCAGGAGAACTCGTAGTTGCTCATCTTGCCCGCCGTGGGGTTGACCAGACAGTCCATCCTCAGGTCGCTGCGGTTATCAAGGCACACGGTGATCAAATCACACTGTGCTGGGATCAGCAGCACCGCTGCCAAAGCGCACACAGGGAAAACAGAGGGGAAAATATGGGTATGTTTCACGTACAATAAATCACAGCAGCAGAGTCTGGAAATAATTCTTGAAAACAGTTCTCACCTCCTAGCACTCCATACACAAACAGAGACTTGAGCATGGTGGAAAAGCACCCATCCAACTTGAAAATGAGATGAGAGAAAAATAAGTTACAAAGAGCATCGGATGATCTCTCCAGGTCTGGCCGTTACATAACAAAGTGAGTAATGATCCATCGGTATCGGTGCCTCTCAGGCTGCATGTAGCAACGCCCTGGGGGGGGGCATTCGGGGCGAGGTCGCAACATTGTTTATCGGACAGGAACAAAAAGAAGTTGGGGGGGAAAAAAAAGACCCAAAAAAGACAAAAAAAAACGCGTCCCTCATCGAACTGCTGACCACACCTACCTCGCAAGGTTGCACACCCGACTTCACCGATCTGGTTACGAGTCAAAAAGGTCGAGACACCCCCCCACCCCCCCACCCGTCATAATAGAGATTGATGTCCTCTAGCTGCCTCTGGAAATCGATTCATCCGAGCCAGACTGTACCAAGACTCTGTTTTTCGCTTTCTATCCCATGTATCAAACCACTGCATCACAGGTTTGCATTATCAGATTTTAAGCCGGTCGTTACTGTTGTGAACGATGACCTATTGTTTACATATCTCTGCCTGCACTTTGTTTCCTGGCATCGCCGCTCGCGTGCCGGCGTATGCTTGCACATCCACCCCGGCGTGACCCGCCCGCTCGCATCAGTCATCAATAGGGAGTCTTACCTCCAGTCGGGGGGGAAATAAAAAGGATGATGTATCAACCCTTGTCTGCCTGCTCTGGTCTGGCCGTGCGCTGAGCAGCTGGTGGCGGTTGCCTCAGTGTGCAGCACTGCAGAGCACAACACTTTTGAGACGGGATGGGAGGGATATAGAGGGGAGGGATAGGGAGAGTGGGAGGGACGAGGGTGGAGCGGAGGGCGCTGATTCGTCCTCCTCCTCTGCAGTGCGTGATGGAGGGCAGCAGGCAGGCTGCGTGTGCCAAGGCAAAACTCAGTCGTCATCGCCACCGTGTTCACCGGCAGGCGTGCTACGACCACAGATATGCACGCGTATGTGTATATGTGTGTTTCGTGCACTCCACGGTTGTTGACCTATGACTTGAACTCTCCAGTCCTGGTTCGCCCCTCCGGGCGTTGCAGGGTCCTCGCGATTTTGCCCTCTGGTTTTTCGGTCCGCCGCGAGCAGAGTGATTCCTTTCGCCCGCAGAATGAGCGCGTTTCATGAAAATGTCAAGAGGCCGTATGGTTGCATGATGCACGGCAGAGGGTGAATTTGTGACACGAGGAATTTCCAGTGCCGTCATACTGAGGTGACTCATGAGAAATGGCTCAGTGTCTCCACCTGAAGGCCGCTGACGGTAAATGCGCCGCAGGTTGACGCGCTGCGCCACTGGGTGTCAGTGTTCGGCCGCTCCTGTTAGACGCGCAGTACACGGACGATAAAAAAAAACACAGTGGGGTTGCATGACATGGAGGTTATTTGCATCATCCCGTCGTCCATTTTTGAACACTTTGACGACTCCGATGAAAAAGAAAAAAAAGAATTCTATAAATGCACAAGTCGCTGTAACAGGGGCCTGCGGCGTTCCTGGTATGCCCAGGAAAACCCCCCCAGAATGAACAGGTTGCTTATTCATCACTGGGAAGCACACATACACATATGCATGCAACTATTTTGCATTAGAGGCTTTGTCGGGGGAAAAAAAACTGCATTTCATCGCGTGAGATAAACGTCCGAATCATTTCAGGTAATAGGATTTGAATACTCTTCTGTCGTTTATTGAACAAAGGAGCAAATATGGCCTCTTACATCACGGCTTTGTTCCTTAGCTTAAAAAACGCAGGCTCCTTCCTCTTACTCCCACCGTTCCGCGGTCACCCGGTTCCTTGCATCATTTCTCACCTGCCCACACGCGCTGCTTTACAGCTCTTCCCTCCACTGGAAATCACTCAACACCTGGACTTGCATCATAATCGCTCTGCAACAGGTATAAGTCCTCATATCAGTGATGTAAGTGCGTATGGAGGAAGATGAGAGGAACATGATGTTCCTTAGATGTTAAAATGGCGTTATTTTCTGACAGTAAACAGTACAGTAAAACCAACAATGGAATTTTCCCGTAGCATGCTGGGAAGGGAATTTGAGCGTTCCTGGAAGTCTATCTAATTTCGTCCCCATAGATTTTACCATCGAGATTTTCTAACACGAAACCCGGGTTACGCGCACAACTCCAGCTCATTCCGGGAAAGGTTCCGCCAAGTTCTCACCACACGATTTAAATCCCGATTTTTCCACTCTTTTGACAAATTTTGGACCTCGCCAAAAAAACGAAAAGCCTCAAGAGACGAGCCAAACCGGCGCTGGATTGGCAGGCACCCATCGCTGTGAATAGACCCTTTCAAGGCGCTCGTCGAGAGGCTCCGCGATGCACCGCAGATGGGGCCCAGATATCTGGAATGAGTCTGCGACAGGCTACGGTCATGACAGCCAACGGGAAGGCTGAAGACTGCGTGAGTGGGAACCCATGATCGGTGTGTAGGAACTGCATAAACATATCTCTCACAAGAGAATATGCAAAATGGACCTTCTATGTAGCTTGTAGCTTTGAACATAACCCCTCGGCCCCCCCACACACACACACACTAATCAGTCATGTAGCATGTAAAGCAAAACGACTGCAAGACCCCCGACTCAAGACAGAGCACTTGAGGAACCTGACAACCGTGAAAGCGGTGCGGCGTAAACTTGGCATTGGTGAAATGTTCCAGGAAGGTTACTTTAACAATTTTTCCTGACTGTTTCCTAGTTGGGAAAAGGTTTCCCGATGTAAAAGGGCAGTACGAGTAGCTGAGAATTCTTGGAGCGTGACATGAAAATTCTTTCTCAATGTTTCTCAGAGTTTGAACGGGCAAGATCTTATTTATTTATTTTTTTTCTAACTACAACCAACATTATGGTTATGCTCAGAGGACATTCTGAGGGTTCGTTGATGAACAAGGACTTTGAAGGGTTAGCAGAACAATCCAGGAAGGTTACCAGAATGTTCCTGCATGAAATTCAAGCTAAAATGGTGTGTTTATCTGACACGTGGTACCGCAATGTTCCCAGAACGTTATGGGAAGGTAATTTAAGAAGAAAATGGTAAGTTTTTCTGTTGTCAAACATACATTGGGCCACCTTTAAAAGAACTGTAAAGTACTGTATCTTGGAATATGTTGCCGCACAGGTCACACTCGCATCCCAACACAACCAAACGCTCACGTAGAACTAAAGCTTATTTTGCATTTAACAAAATATGACCACTGAAGTTGACTGACAGCTGGCAGTTTAAAGCCTGGTGGCAACGGAGCTCTGCATACTGCACCGTTCTGATGACGGTAGCCTCTCTGTTGGGGTACCCGGCGCGCTGATCCAGGACCTAGCAGGCGGAGCTAGACTCACCGCGGGCGCTGATTGGTCACATGGATCGAGAGGGCAACGGTGGGAACAAAGCACAAGCACCAGCGTGCCATTTTCAAATGTGTCGTCAATTTCACAAGTGGAGATTCCAGACTTTTCCTTGTTCTGGCAGCGCGTGATAACCGGAGGAAAAGCAAGAAGCCCGGCAGCGATTATCATCACGTCAGAAACCAAGACAGCGAGGTGGTGGTTCGCCGCGATGACCGTCGGGAGTAAACCCCGCCCACCACGTATGTTACGGTGGTGGAAACGCAAACTAATGTGTAACGTACCGAACTGAGCCGAACTGCTGGTTGGAGACGGGGCGATCGAGGCTGTAAAAGGTTCGCTTTCATTCAAGCAAAACACGCAGCATGGAATAAAAACGAGAAAATAAAACATGAGAACAGGGCAGGGTTACCGCATTTGTTTGACGATTCGGACCCTCATCGGCCGCGACCTAAAACGCCACTTGTTGATCCACCTCAAAAAAAAAAACATACATTACAAATCGAACAAATCTGACACCATACAAAAGAAAAAATGAGAAATTAGAATATAAAACAGACAAAAAAAAGTTTAAAATGGTTAACTTGTGCCAGCTTACTGTCATAATCATTATGTCGATCGGGTCAGAGGTCAATTTTTATTTTACGTGGGCGTGTCATGTGGGGGCCTTGAGCCGGGGGCCGCAGCTACGCCCCTGTGCCACCCCTCCGCCCCCCCTCACTCCAAACAGCCCGATTGCGCCTCTTATTGTAAGCGGCCGCCTCTCTGCCCGCGGCTCAGCGCTCACAGCGTGCGGACAGATAGATGTCGGCCGGGACTCGGCTGGGGGCGGCTATCTCGGAAATAATCTGCCCAGGCTTTAAGCTGCTTTATCCCCGCCGAGGCTCAACCGGCCGCAGACTGCTGCCGCCGCCGCCGCCGCTGCCGCCGCGTCTCCTCCAGTCAAGTCTGGAGGAAAGACGAGAGAGAGAGAGAGAGAGAGGGGGGAGAGAGAGAGAAAAGTGTCACAAGGGGCAAGTTTTACTATTCTTTTTTTTTTTTCTGTCAGAGTGCCAGAGACAGAGTCAGAGGTGTGAGCGCGGCCCCCCTCGCTCGGTGCGTCCTGATTGGACCCCGGCGCAACCGTCCAAGGGAGCTGCGCCCGGCGGCTGCGCGCGCGCTCGCGCCGGGAGGCGCGCGGCAGAACAAGCGAAGTAGCGGCGCGCCCGGGAAGTTGAACCGCGACGGGAAGCTGGCAGCAGCGGCGGCTCGGGCATGGACAACGCGGGATTTTGGATATTCCTGATGGCGGCGTGCGCTGTCTCGGGTAGGTCCCCCGCGCGCGACGTCGCAGCGACAGGCAAGGATGAAGTAGCAGCCTTTTTTTTTTTACAAAATCATAGATCAGTGTGACCAACTGAGTGATGTTCAAGAAACTGTTGTTCATACCAAAAAAATGTAGTTGCAATACTTTGGATTTGTATGACATCATCACTATCAGCCTAGTAATAGAAGATTTTTTTTTTTTAAATTGTTAGAATTTAAGAGTTCATATGAAAATTGTGCAATCTGGAGGATCTTTATGATCTGGCTGTGGGTTAGATGGCTTTCGGTGCTTCTTGGATTGTCCATTCCTGCGCTGATGAAATTCCCCCTGGTGTCAGCGGGTCAGTTTAAGATGTGGTCACCCCTGCAGATGGCAATAACCCACCCCCACCCCACCCACCCCCTGCACACACACACACACACACACACACACACACACACACACACACACACACACACACACACACACACACACACC